>MOOC01000095.1:0-235676 GCA_023376865.1 Colletotrichum filicis
ATCCCTTTAATATAAGCTATATTATAAGTATAAAAGAATATATAAGGGGTCCCTTAATTCTTAATAAAAAGGAGTATATAATATAAGATTTAATTATTTATATAAATTAATACTAAGAGGTTTTATATATATTAAAATAAATATAACTCGCTTTTTAAATAAATAATAAAAAGTTAAGAGTTATTTTAATTAGTAATTAAGTATAGAGCGTATTATACTTAGTTTTTTTAATATATAATATATAATACGGCTCTAGTAAATTACTATATTAAGAGAATAATTTTTTTATAATTAATACTTAAAAAAACCTATAAAATATTCTTATTTATAATTTAATAAAATATTATAAATATGAATTTATATTTTATATTAATATTATAAAAGAAATATTTTAAATTACTTAAATAAGTAATAAGAATAAAGTTAAAAAAGAAATAAATATAAAAATATTTTAAGAGCTTTTTTTTTACTAGCTTATTTCCTATTCCTATTTTTATTAATTAAGTACTATTTTTACTTCTATTGCCCTATTTAAATAGTTTTATTTTATAATAAACTCCCGCTCTTTACGGGCCTAGTTTATTAAAAACTTACGCTCTTTACGTTCTTATTTAAGCTTAAACTCCTATTTTTTTTATTCTTTATTTTCTTAGATCTTATTAATCTTTAATTATTATTCTTTAAATATAAGATAATTTACGCTTATTTACGTTTATAATTAGGTAGCTTATTTTTATAAACTACTATAAAGTATTAGGGAACTCGGGGGGTTTCGATTTTTATTTAATAAAAAAGGTATTTTAGAAAATAAAATACTTATTCCGCGTTAAGACTAAGTATTATTAAGATTATTATAATTATTAAAACTAAAACTATTAAAGTTCTCGCTTTAAGAACTACTTTATTAACTAGTAATTAAATCCTTATAAGTTCTTTATTAAATATAAGATAATTCTTTAGTATTAGTTTATAAACTCTTAGCCCGATCTTTTACCTTTTTTTTTAGTTTAATAATTAATAAGTATTTATTAAAGCGTATTTTAAATATATTTTAACGTTATATTAAATACTAAAGACGGCTTATAATACTAATATTTTAATATAAAGTTATAATATACTTATAATATATTATAAAATCCTACGATATTAGATTCTAATCTTAGTTACGAGTACTATTAAACTTAGTTAATACTTATAATAGCTAATTATTAATACGTATTTATTAATTATAATAAGTAGAGGGAGATACTAACTAGTTTAAATATATAAAACTAAGTAAAGGATCTTGACTATATTAGTACTATTAGGTATTAAAAACTAGTTTTTTAATAAAACCTTAGTTATTTTATTATAGAACCCGGTTATAATATGTAGTTCTTATTTATACTTTACCTAGTTAGTATACTATAGAAAGTTTTTTATAAAATAATAAGTTATTATTAATCGGGCGAGATATTAACGAGAAATATTTTAGAAATATTTTAAAAACGCTTTCCCCTTTTAAAATGTTTTTAAAATATTTTTATTATAAGCTATATATAATAAAATATAATACTTATAATAAATTATATCGCATAGCTCGTTATAGTTAGGTACTATCTAATATTTTAAGAGAAATATTAATATATTATAAGTAGAGTCTATATTACGAAAATAATTTTTACTTAGGAGTTTTTTAATACCTCTTTTAAAATATACGTAATATAGGCATATATAGTTTTAGACCTACGTAAGCTATGTTTATTAAGGGTTAAACTTTTTAATAAAGTATTTACTTAAGCCCTTAATTACTATATTTACTTAATCTAAGGTAACTCTAAGAAGGCCGGTTTTATAAACGTATTTTTATTAAACCTAAACTTAATACTTTTACTTTAAGATATTAAATATAGCTCGAAATATATAATAATATATATTTATAGTTTTAGTATTTATATAGACTTATATAAGAAGTAGAGCTTTATAAGTAATATATTAGTAATTTTAGAATAAAGGTTAAGAAATATTTCGGAAATATTTTTAGAGTTATAATATACCCTTTTTACTATTCTAGTTATACTAGCCCTAAATAATTTCTCACTAACCTATACTTTTTATATATTTATAGTTTATATTAATTATAAACGACTTTATATTATTAAACTTTTATTATTCTACTTATTTTTAAAAAAAGTAGATAACTATATAGTTAGTATTAGATTAGTATATATACTAAATATACTATATACCTATTATAATATTAAAATAGCTATCTTTTTATATTTATAAAAAAACTTATATATATTCGCTTATTTACTTCTTTTTACTACTATAATATAAGAGCTAAGGTCTAACTTCCCCTAAGAAATAAAAGAATTTATTATTTATAAATAATATATTATAAAAAGTCTATTTTTATAAAGCTTTAATAAATATTTATAATTATTTACCCCTTATTCTTAGCTAAGAATTCTTAGAGTTAAGGAGATTAAAAAAAGGCGTTTAAACTCGTACTTAGTTTATTAATTCTCTAGAGAACTTAAAAAATACTTTAAATAATAGCTTTTAGAGTTTTATTTAGTAATAATAGAGGATAGTTATATTTATTATAAGATATTAAAATAATAAATAATATTATTTTAATATTTTTTAGAATAAAATATTAATATTTAATAAAATACTTTACTATTTTAAGTTTAAATAGTAGTTTAAAATAAGTTTTATTTAGTTAGTAATAACTTAGCCTTATCCTTTAATAAAATATTTAATAAGCTTATTATAAGTAGGACGTTTTTAATAATTCGATATAAATATATAGTATTCTTAACCCCTTTTCTCTATAAATTACGCATCCGTTTTATTTATAGCTACTTTAATATATTATATATAATGTTTTTAATCTAATAAAATTAGATAAAAGTAGTAATTTATAAGTCTTTGCGAAGGATGCGAATTTTAGTATACTAAGATCTATTACTAAAGATTAATAAGCTCTTATTAAGTCTTTTATAAGTTATTTATATTATTTTATTAAATAATTTTATATATATACTATATTATATTTTCCTTAGTTTAAAGAAGTATATCGCATTCTGTTTTTAATATATAACGCTTTTTTTAAATCTAGTATATATAGTATAAATAATACTTTATTTAAGAAGAAAACGATTAGAAATGTTTTCGAAACGTTTTTAAAACGTTTTTAAAATATTTTTTAAATAACCGGACTTACTTAATAATCTTTTTTATAATATTAAATATCTTAACTCTATTTCGTAATATATTATACTTCTTAATAAGGTCTTTTAAAATAATTATATAATAAAAGTTATTATAGGGTATATATAAATAGGCTTTATTACCTTAGTAAGTATAATAATATTATATTATAAGTATATCTCCTAGAATAATACTAGTTATTAGAAAACTAATAATACCTCGTTAAGTATTATATTAAATCTACTATTCTTTAATAATTCCTAATATTAAAAAATAAAAAGTTAAATATACTATATCCTATAGCCGCTCGATTTTTTTTATAGATAAGGCTTTAGTTAAGATAATAAGCGTAACTCTATTATTAATAATTAGAGGAAACTTAGGTATATTAGTTATATATTAAAGTTATTATACTATAATAATACCTCGGTTATTTTAAGTTTTAGTATAGATATTTAAGCTATTAGAAATAATAATATAATTATCGGAATTATTATCTATAACCTAAGTATAATATTAATATTTAGTATAGAGGTTTAATTTATATAATACTTACTTATTTAATCGACTCTTTATAAATAGGAGCTCGATATTTATAAAAATTAGGATATAAAGTAAATGCGCTATTATAATCTAAATTTTTTTAAATATTTTATAATAGATTTAATTTGTTTTATTAAAATAAGGGTATTAAAATAATATTATTATTATATATAATAAATAAGTTTTACGAGAATAATTCTATAAAGTCGGTTATAATAAGCGAATTTTAGTATAATTAAAAGGAAATATAATTAAGAAACATTTTTAAGATAATTTAGTAAAGCGTAAAGTAGTATATTCCCTTATTATATAAAACTTATAATATTTAAACTAGTAATAAAGTGATTATATAGTGAAATATTTCTAGCCCTTAATTAGCTAAAAATTTACCTAGGGATCTATTAATAACTAAGCACCTACCATTATACACGGGACTCTCACCTTAACTAGGGGGGGCTATTATCAGTTTATCGAATCACTCGTACAGTACGGTCTACCTGATCATCTTTACCACACGGATCCAGACAGGGCTTACTTACACACGATGCGCACATGTCCACCCCAGCCAGACAGATGTCGATACTCGATAGTCTCTCAGGTAAGGCGGCCCTCAACACTCGGCTATCCCCATTGGGCCAATCCGCCTCGTTCGTGATGCATGGTTGTACATACACTGCAGTTCAACTTTATGATGTATCATCGTGCGAATTCCACGAGGGGGGCAGATTCCTTTCCGCTATCCGGCCTGGTCAAGCTGGTCTAGGCGAGCGGCCCATCGAGCACCGCATCCCCACAATCAAACAATCCCTTGCAGCTATCGGTGCTGTCTTCGCTGCAAAACGTTCAGTGTATGGAGAAGATGTCACCGGGTGCTTCAGCTGCTAGCTAATGCGTGCGACGATGGGATACCACGGATACCTCCCCACGTTTACTAGCCCAGCGATCCGCCGCGATAATTGAGTCTATTACTTGGTAATCGTGCCACAAAGAGGAGTTGCGTCAGACTGGAGGAGGTGCGGCCAGAAACATTTCAAACCCCGCGAAAACAGCCTTCGATCAAGTCTACTTGCAGCGAAACTCACGAGTCGATGAGAGCATCAAACTCCTCCAACCTGGCTAGGGTTTCTTTCTTTACCAGCTCATATGACTACCTCACTATTGTAACTGGTCGTTCTGCAGATTGTCTTCTGCATCAACACCTCGGAACCTGACTCGCGACCTCACAGCAGTGGCTCGTAAGAGTGCTCATCTCACGCATAGTCAGGGATTTTTGCGCCCTGTCGATCGGCTGCTTCTGTTGCCTGCCATTGATCGACCAAAGACGCTCCACGCGCCCAGCCCTGAACGCGAAAGAGCGAGCTCCGGGCAATGATGATCACTGAAGAAACTTGCGCCTCCGCCAAAAGCCTTGAAAATCCAAGACCGACGGGGCATCAATCGAAGATCGGTTACGTGCGTGCCGTAGACGGCGGTACTGGTCACGCTGAGTCATCATCTCGGCCGACTAAGCACATTCCCGGGTGGCGTGCTGAAATGTCTCTGCGTCTAGCGTTCGGAGGACAACCGAGAAACCAAGTACGGCGGTCCTTTCGAGTACTAAGGACGCATGCTGCGTGCCATGGCCATCTGCATTAAGGCCGTGTCCAATCAAATTGGGCAATTCATGCTCGACCGCACGGCACATGATGAGTTCTGGCTGCGGGCAGGCGTAGGCAAGCGTGGCAGGCTGGCACGGCTGGTTACCACACGGCCTATTTGGACTGGTGTCGGCTTAGATCGGCCTCAGTACTCAGTCAGTGAAATCTACCGACCATCCACTCGTTATTTGGTTGTGGCACGTATTGGTACTTGGAATTGAGCCTCACCACGCCAACTTCCCATCCAGGGTTCCGGAAAGACTTGATACACGTGCCGCCATGACCAAAGAAGGGGCAAAATCTGGCCAATGCATCATTTTTACTCCCGACTCGTCAAGAAATTTGTCCATGACTTGAATATTCCTACGGCTCTTGGGAAAGAACCTGCGTTGGCCAGTCTCTCCCATCTCGATTTCCCCGAGCCTCTCAAACCAGCCGGAGCAATGAGATACGATAGGGGCTTGGGCAGACGAAACCTCCTCTTGCCGGCGAGAGGGCCGACAGAGAGAGGTTGTCGCCTTTCCCGTGGCCGATGATTTGCATTCGCCGACATCTGACAAGGTCCGGCCCAGTTTCAACAGAGGCCAGAGTGTGTGCGTGACAATATGTCTTGCGCTTACCCTGCGAGCCAACGCAAATCACGGTTCTCTAGCGATGCTCATCATCTCGGGATCACCAGTCAAAGCAGCATCGATAATGCTTGTACTGGAAGGACTGGTTGGAGTATTCCTCCTGCAAACCGCGCGTACTCTTGCGAAGAACTGTACCGCCGACTATCGAACTCAATAAGAAACATCGGATGATACAGCTTCAAATATGCCCATCCTTGCTCCCTTTGGCATTTACTGTTCAAGTCTCAATCCATGGGTGTTCCCTCTGGCAGGATGACGGGCCATTCTCGATGCGCAATGCTTCATCCAGATGATATCGAACCCCTGAGCGGCGAAACTTTCGTCGGCGGCCAGGATTAACAGACAGCAGGTGACCTTGGAAAGATACGAGCTTGGAGATTATGGGCATTGAAACCGCCTAGATGTTTACAGAGCTAGTCACTCATCCCAACAACAGGTCGATCTCGTCAGTGAACGTTGTCCGTGCGAGAGGATGGTCTATCAGCTGCATTCATCCCGCAAATCGACATGCATTGGGAGTCAGCCTGTGGCTGTCGTTTGGGCTACTTATTTCTAGTGTACAACCGTTGGGGCTACTGAATGGTACGATACGTTCTTGGGAGGTCTACCTATCAGACCAGCAGCTTCCGAAAGGCATAGCTTGAGACTACAGAGATCCGAACGTCGCCGCCGCCGCCGCCGCCGTCGAGGGTGCCTCTGAAGGTATCTTAGTGAAGAAGACAAATAATAGACATCCGACAATATAACTATACCAACTAGCAACTTACAATAGTGACACTCTCGCTTCCGCCACTACCTCGTCCTGGCTTGGCTTCCAGCACTCATGGCTCCCTACTATAGCCCCCGCGGAGAAGGACAACATTATCGTACTATACCAACGACCGTCTACCAACTAGTTGGTGACTTTCTTTGTTCTCGGCGATCTCTGAAAGGGATAGTGGCAGATGAGTGCTCCAATATGCTCCCAATGGTGCCGACGGCTCTCGCAATTCACGATACAAGAAACACTGACACGACTGAGAAGCGCGATGGTGAACATACACTAGGGAAGATGCAGCAATCGGTCTTCGAACTGGGAGCATGGTGCGACTAGGGAACATCAACCTTTCACGGCTAGTGGATTGTGGCTACCTTTGGCGATTAAATTTCTCGATCCTCCTGATGAAAGGTGTCCTCCATCTCACTCTCTCCAGCCGGCTTGGCGTCCGTACAGAAGCGCCATGCAAGAGATGAATGGGGAGTTGCTTCTTGGACTCGAGGCCTCGAAAGACCTTGGAGATTTCTAGCGTTCTCTAATGGCCGTTATGCCATGTGCTATTAATTACAAGTAGGTTTGACTTGCATCAGAAGCTGCAGCCGATGTAAGCCCGCATCTGATGATTCGCCTCAGCGCCCGCTACTCTCGTCCAGCTTCTGCCTGCGCTTGTAGAAGCAACTGGCACAGCTTTGCTGCGTTGCCAATGGACAAGCAATATTCAGCAGCGTAGGACCCATACCGGAGCAGAATAGTCCATACGATTCCCTTCAATGGAACCCCAAGGTTACATCGACAAGCCGATTGAGATAGTCTTCACAGATGGAACGTACGGATACGGATATTCTTGTGCGAAATCCGGACCTAATGCGCGGTTTCCGCCTATTCAAATAGCGGCGGTGATGATATCGAATCGCACGACTCGCGCTTGAATGTCGTTGAAAAAGGGGTTTTGGGTTGCATATTCCCGGGTGGGCCTCGCGCGACCGGGGCTACGTCGATCCTTGTGAACATCATCCGTCGACCAGGACACCACGTTGTTTATTCCTGCTGTCTCGCCGGTCTCCAAGCCCCAAGCACCTGGCCTCGGGTCGTACGCGAATTCGATTGGGGAGCCTTGCTTTTCTCCGAGCTATCGCACGCAACCAAGTTGCACAAAGAATAACGCCAAATGGGAGGTAACATGGTGCGGCAATAGTCCACCCTTTCACTTGGGACGGCGGCACCGGGTAACCTGTAGGTAGGTACGAATACTCCGTACCTGGCTGGGGCTAAGCCTTGAATGTAAGACGGACACTCCCTTTGGGGCCTTTGCTTCTGTCTTGAAGCCGTACTTCTTTTGGGGAAGAAGCCTTGAAACTGTAAACATCGGATTATGGCAGAAGCTCGAGGCACACAAAAAAAAAGAAAAAAGGCGCACCACGGTGTCCCGAGACTGCGGTCGTGGTATTCCCTCTGGGGAAAATGGGGGAAGCTTCCATGCCGCGTACCTTATGCAGGTCAAGCAAAACTCAACCGAACGAGACGGGTTTTACATGGCTCACGACTCCGCTTTCCCCTTTGAGAGATGAGAAGATGACGCAAGCCTCAAAACTCAGCCTCCTGTCGCGGGACATCTGGTGAGCTACGAGCATTGTTCATCGTTTCAATGTCAGGACATATGGGCAATGGCAGTGAAGAGCAGAATCAAACGGGCACATCGACTCGGGGTTCCATCTGGTACTGAAATTGGAATTGGTGTCCCGACTCCCTGCTCCCTGTCCGCAAGTTTGTATCCATTTACCAAGTTACAGGCTTTCCTTTCCTTGCAAAGATACGGACACCGAGCATATCTTGAGACTGGATGTCAAAGGTCCCCGACAGAGTTTGGGCCCAGAGCGCGCCACACACGTCGACACGGCCTCTATTCAGCTAGCGATTCTTCAGCGTCGGTTGACGGCTCGCTCTGTTTCTCGCCATTACGACCTACGGCAGGCTAGCTGATGCTCTCCCGCTCACCAAAAGCCGCCGCGGTGCGTGCTTGCAGGCTCACTCTGGCCATACTTACGTACACTACAATCTCACACCCAGACTTGCCATCATGCCTAATCGGGTCTAGACATCTAGAAGCGCGATTTTGGCGCGCCAGTCAATGGTTCAAGAAAATTTGAGCCCTGCCTGGGCTTGAATGCAACAATACCTCATCATGAGACAAGAGAAGCACAAACGCAAGGATGAATACGAATCGAGCATGGCATGCGTGGGTATGACAGGTATTCTCCGGATACCGAGACCACGATGTTTTCACTCATCCCTACGGATACAGGCACCCAAAAACGAGTCTCATACGTATGCGTAATCTACCCACAAGAGAGGTCTCAGACCGCGCAGGACCTTCATCTCCCCTGCCGGCAATGTGTCCAATCACGATGACATATCCAAGACATCACGCCGAAATAAACTTTCTCACCCGTGGCGCTCCCTCCCTTTCACCGTACTCGACAACGTCCGTAACCATGCCCTTTGGACGAAGAGCTGGGCACATTTACACAGGCACATGAGGAGCTATCACAATGACAACCAACTTGTTAGATCCCACGCCCATACGGACGCTTGATCGTCTCCAAACCACCCCCCTCACCCTCGTCCTCACCCTTGCCAATGCCCCCTTCCCTTCTCCTCCTCTGCTGCACTCCCCTCTCCAGCGGGCAGCCCGAGCTCGTTCAGAAAGAGTGAGTGACACCGGAGAAAGATGGAGATGAAAGATGGAGAGAGAGCTATGGACCTACGGCCCCCAACCATAGACTGGCGTCTTTCACTATTCCTTCTGCGCCTCAGGAGCCATTCTCTTTGTTCCGCCTTTTCCCCCCAGCCCACTTTCTCAAACATCTCATGTGGAGGGAGCGTCTCTATCCGCAACCACGGTAGAGTCCTCCTCAACAGCATAAGCAGCCTGCAGGATCTCCTCAGTCAAATGACTCGAGGAGAAAGCCATCCTTAGGTCTCGTCTTTTCAGGATATCGTAACACACACCGTACCCTCCTGGCCCTGCTCCTCCTCCTCCTACTCCTCCTCCTCCTACCCTCCCTTAATGTCTGTTCTCCCCGCAGAAACCCATCCATGTCTGTTTCGAGACGGCACATTCGTTCATCCAAACGCGGCGACAGCGGCCAGGAGACAAGCCACTCTGTCAATGCAATAAAACCAACGAGACGTGACAAACCCTGCCTTCTCAGGCACACGGCCTCTGGCAGACTGGCAGAGCCCACCACACCTCCCAAGTGAGAGTGTGGATTGGAGGTAGGTATCGAGATTGTCCAGACCCAGGCTGTCCTATGGTAGACCCAGATACACACACTCTCTCTCCCTCTCTCCCACTCGCACACCCCTCCGAGTACCCAAGTAGGTATCCGTCCTCTCCTCTCTTTCTCTTCCGTGGCGCTGCCTTCTTCCCCTTCTCGGCCTAATACACGGGATCTTGGGTAATTAACCCGAAAATCCCCAAGCAAATTTCCCCCAACGTCGCATGTAGTGGCGTACATTCAATGATTCGTGCCAGCCCGTATTGCTGCATCTCCAGTCTAGTGGGGATCCACGTCGTTTCCATCTAGACAAGCGTCCAGGAGGCTCTTCCAAGTTCCGGGTCTTGATTTCCTTGTGGTCTGTTCTTTCGGTAGGGCGGCGGATGAGAGACGGCGGCGGGAGCGATGGAGGGTCAACGAAGAGAGAGTGAGAGAGAATGGACGGGCTATCCAAGGGCAGGGTTCCCATCTTGGCCCCCCCTCTACGCAACACAGCTCTACGGATGCACTGCTCCCTCCTTGTCCTCGTCCTCGTCCTCGTCCTCCCCCTGCTCCCTGCTACCTCCCATCCTTCCTCTCGCGGCCTATCTTCTGGGCTACGGATTGCTACCTACCTCCCACTACATACGTTTTTGGCCCCCGCCTCCCCTTTCCCCGCCGCGCTAGGTTCGAAGATCTTTTATTCCTCGACGCCATCCGAGGACACCCGGTGGCAGTGCGGAAAGAGCGCTGATCTCTCTTTGATTCGTTGCTTTCTCAGGTCTCCATATCTGCCTTTTTCTCTTTGCTCCGTGCAATTCCCTCATCTGATACCTACGCTTGCATAGGGCGTATCGGATGCGACGACTCGGAGAGCTGTGCTGTGTAAATCTCGAATTGGAGAAAGAGATCAGAGATCAAAGAGAAGGGGTGGGACTGTTTCTCAAAGGGTAAGATTTGCCTGGCTTGGCCTTGCCTTGCCTTGCCTTGCCTTACCTTTTGCCTTGTACGGTACCTGACCTAGGAATAATACCGTACTACCCGTTCCCTCCCCACCCCTTCCTCGTGACATGGCGCACGTTCGTATCAAATTGGTACTCTTTGGAATCAATACCAGTCGCGGGAGGCGGGGGGGAAAGCCCAGCCGCAAGTGGATGAAGTTTGAAGCGGAGGAAGAGAAAGGGCGCATTGCGTAACTTGGCGGGCGTTTGTTTGCAAGCCTCCTCGAAAGTCTTTCTCAGTTGGACTGTTCAGGGGGTGAAGACCGAGGAGCAGCAATGACAAATTGTTCTACGTATGTATTACGGATACAATTCATTCATCATCGGTCGTTAGGTCATCCGGTCCCTCATCCGCCTCCTCCCGCCTCTCCGGTCTGGACACTATCAATTGTGTAGTAGTTGGTACGGAGTAGGCTGGCCATTGTCACTTTTGTAAACGCCGTAGTTTGGCGGCCGTCTTTCCCGGAGTCGACTCCGTGACAGGTACCCCGGGTTAAACGCCATAGGCATAGGACGACAGGTCCGGTCGACGAAAAGGCCAAACGGCCGGTGCCATATGTCGCCCTCGGAACGTGCTCAACAGAAACCAACGTACTTTGTTCCCCCCCGGTCTCGTCCCAAAAAGAAGGCCATCTTGGTTTCCTTCCTTTGATGGTTGGCTGGCATATTCCTATTCCCCCGGGTCCCCTTTTCCCCCCCCCTCCTCCAACGCTCACGCCGTCAGCCGATGACTGGTGTTGGTGCTGGTGCTGGTGCTGGTGCTGGTCTTGGTCTTGGTGCTGATATTGGCGTTGGCGCTGGATGTCGGGCGTCTTTCCGGCATGGGCTTTTTCCCACATGGGCAAGCAGCACGCAAGATACACCCCTCGGTCAGGCGTTGTTCTTCTTACTCTTCTTCTTTGCTTGTGATGGGATCGTCAACTTCCCTTTCCCACCCCTTCTAGTGTCATTGATTTGATATGGGAGACGTGTCTAGCGGACGATTGTAGCGTGGAATCTTGTGAGGGCTTGCCTTATTGCTGCTCCTGTTTCTCTTGTTGGCCAAATGGCGCAACATCGCTTTAGCGGGCGCCTTCTTGGTCTTCGAGACGGCGTCGATTTGAGAAATTTAGGGTTTCTCTACGCATTGCCGTCTTCTTTCTCTCTCTCTTTTTCTCGCTGTCTCTATTGGACTAGTTCACCCTCTCTGGTTTAGACCATGCCAAATCCAGGGCGTGTGGATTACTCTCCTCCATCTTGTTTGGCTGTCGATACCTGTATGATGTATGGTTGGGGAAAGAGGGATACCGGCAGGTGAGAAAGAAGAGGAGCAGCACTTGATTAGCCCCCGGTATGAGGGGTGGGAGGACGGCAAGAGCAGCAAGGCCTAGGGAGTGCGTATTTCGTACACCAGCCAGCTCTTCTCCTTTCCCTATGATCAACCGGCGGCGTCATGCGGTAAGACTGGCGGAGAAACAAAATGAGGAACCCACGATGGAGACAAGTGTGAATAAGAGGGCCCCGGAAGAACAAAACGAAGAAGGAGGGGGGGCGTGGGCGTGGCAAGTAGGGGAAAAGGAGACTACTACCGCTAACTATACAGTAGGGGGAAAGGCAAAAGTGTCGCGACATCATATCTCCAGTCTCTGGTCTCCATAGACACGATACACGGCTTGGCTTGCCTCTTTCTCGCGACACGAATTGGTGAATCAGCGAGCGAGCTGATGGGACATGACGCGCGTTAGGCCTCATGCGCGACAGACGAGACGGATGTGAGAGTGAGAACGAGAGAGTGAGAAGATCCCACGCCCGCGCGCAGTGGTGTACCAAGCTAGTTCACTGTCCGAGGGACTCGTCTTGTTTCTCTCTCTCTCTCGCGTTCTGTCCCGCCTCTTGTCCGCCGGTCTTGCTGGTTCCCGGGGGTGTGCTATGTGCTATGACACTTCTGCGCTCCTTTTTTTTCTGAGCTTTCGCGCTCGACCTTTTCTGCGGGCTTGTCATCTGGTTTCTTGTGATTCTTGTTGGCTTGAGGGCCGTGAGTGAACCAAGATTAGCCCAGAAAGAGTAGGGAACAGGTGGACGGGGGAAGGGAACTAGTGAAAGGGGGTGTGCGATTTGTGTGTTTTCCTGACGAAGGATTTGAAGCGAGTGACGGATAAAGGATGAAGCTGTCTTCGTTGGAACATCACGGAAACGCGAGAGAGCACAGAGTGAGTGAGAGAGAGGGTCAGTTCTCGGCGCGTGTCCAACGGGGACGTGGACGTGTCGTGGCCGTTTGGTGGTCTCTACCCACGGGAGGTAGACCACGTAGCTTAGCCAAGTTCAAGATAGGTCAGCCACCGAACTAAACGTTGAGGGTTTATCGTGCTCCCCCTCCCATTCCCAGCCCCGGCCACCCGACTGGACTGGACTTGACGATGAACAGTGCTCTTGTCTTGGTGCTGGCGCTGGTGTTGGTGCTGATGCCATGCAGGAGCCCGGCCTGGTCTTGTCTCTTCCCCAAGAGAGTAGCTGCCGCGGTCCGGTCTTGAGGGTCTTTGCTGTTCCCGCAGCCTGCGGGCCTTTGGGGGCTGGCTGGTGCTGGTGTTGGCGTTGGTGCTGGGGGGCGTTTGGTCTGAGTGTTTGTCAGATGGGCCTTCCCTTGATGCCCGTGATGGGATGTGTGTGATGTGATGGCTGGGGTAGACGGGCAAGCAGGAAGGATTCGGAGAAGGCTGACCTGTCTTGTCTTCTTCGCTTTTGCTCGTGCGCTTGCATGGCATAGACCGTGTGACTTTTTCGTTCGAAGGAGGGAAGCGGCAGTCAGCGGCGGCCGCTTGACGGAGCGTACATGCCAGGTTTGATCATCTGATTTTGGGTTTTTTTCTCATTTCACGATGGGGTTGACGACGACGCGCAAGGGGGCTGGCTGGTGGGTGGATGGATGGATGGCTAGATGGCTGGATGGTATGTACGGAGTGAAGGAGGCAGCAGTAGCAGAAATGCAGGATCCGCTGGAGGTTGCCCTTGTTTGGACTGTTGGGATCTCGTCACATTACAGACGCGAAGCACGAAAGCAAGTTTTCGATGCAAAGAGAGACTTTCGTACGATGAGTTGCTTTCCTGAATTGGGAGGCCTGGGCCTGGACTCGGGACTTGGCCGTGTGCTGGATGCTCAGAGGATAGGCGATGATATTCCGAGATTGCCCAATCACCCGCTCATTCGTGCGCCTTTTCGAAGAAATATGTTCGTATTGAGAAAGAGAGAGGGTGTTGACCCTGGACCCCCTTGTCCGGTGCCCTGCTCATTACATGCCCGTGTGACGGCGTGTTATTGCTTTTCACGAGAATTGCCTGAGCGGCGGTTCGTCGGTCTTCTGACTTGCGTGATAACGGGGGGGGCTTGGCTTGGTCCTGTGGGCGACAGAGGTTACGAAGCACGAGAGAGAGTCAAATCAAAGCTTTGCAGAATTGAATCACAGGGCAAAGAAGGATGAAGGTTTCGTAGATCTGGTGTGTTCGTTGTGGATGCGTGGGAATGTGATTGTGATGTGAACCCTGCGTGCATGTCACGATTGGTGATTGCAATGTCCAGGCTATGCAGTTCAGCTTCTCATCTAGGTTTAACCTGCGAGGGTGTAGGGGCAGGAATAATTCGTAAAAACAGAGTTTGAAAAACGGGCTCGCCGAGATGTCCAATGAGTGAGGTTATGTGCCTGGAGAGATCAACACGAAGGATGAACGAACTACGTGGATGAAGATCCGACCATTCTCTTCGTCCCGCGGCATCTCATGTCGTTTTTGGCTCCCGGGACGCCGCCTCCTGTCCGCCGTTCTTGATCCCCACGTGGGTGCGCGAGCCGGTTCGTGGTTCGTAGAGACAAACTTGATGTTTGTTTGGATTTGTGTGGGTTTGGTTGCTTGCTCTGGGAGAGGTGATTCGGTGAAGGGAGCGATGGAGGGGAGGGAAGAATGGTAGGTGGCGTCTAGGAGACAGATCCGTTGAGCGAGCCGTTCGAATGTCCGTCATTTTGAGATCGCGAAGCTATCCAAGGCCGCGCCGCCAGTAACGTCCTCCGCTGTGGAAGCTACCATTTCTCCCCGTAGTTTAGAATCGCGGCGCGCCGGTGATCTTGATCTTTCATGCGCTTGCGGAGAATTTACTCTTGGTTTCGACGGCGTGCGATGTCGAGCATGAACTTTTCGACGGCGTTGGCTTATGGACCTAGAAGCTTTAGAAGGGGGCCAACAAAACCTGGAGTAGACGGCGGCTGATGATGTGAATGGAGATTGTCTGCCTTGTGTAAATGTATTTGTGTTGAGCGCCTGGAAGGAGACATCTTCACTCCCCTGGAGGATATGATGTACAAGAAGACTTAGTGGTTACAGAGAGAGAGGGAGGGTTTCTCAGGTCCCCCTGACTTGTTGTGATCCATTTATCCATTTGGTTACGAGCTCACCTGTTTACTTCTTCGGAGCTGCGAAGCCGCTGTAAGATCATGTACGAGCACCACTTTCCAACTGTTCGACGCGACTACACGAAAGACCATGAATACCTTGGTATGATCAAGGAGACTCACAAGAGAGAAAGAGAGTCTCGATTTCACAAATGACCTTAAAGAGTGTAACATCACTTACAGTTGTGCTTCTTGAAGAAAAAGGGGCACATACAAAGCTAAGTAGAGTGCAGCGCAGAGATCAAAGTTTCCCATCTGTGATCTTGCAAAGTACTCATCTCGTATTCATCGTGGTTACATCTGAAGAAGGAGTCTCGCAGTTCAGAAGGCCTTTAGACGTGGCTATTGGCGATTTTGGTATTTCTCTTCATATTCAATCCGTGAGTGCAATCGCCAATTCGTATCGAAGTAGTGGATTCCAAATCCCTTCCCGTCAAGACATGATTTGTCCAACTGGTTGATGTGGTACTGAAGTCGGTTTACCCTGCTTTCGTATCATCTTCTCATACGTGCGGAGGGCGAAGAAAAGCCAACTTGAGCCCGCTGGAACAGGATTAGGATATCACGACAAGAGTATGTGTTTATGGCCTTCGCATTCTCTGTCAATGCGAGCAGAGGGATCAGTTGAGACGACGACATGAAAAGGACAGTCTATGACCTCTATGAAATTAGGGATTGCTATCGTACGAACATGGAGGCCTCTGCTGAAAACTTTTGTTCGAAGAGTGGTATGACAGAATGACTTCTCGTATGACAGGAGACTACATCCATCGAATCAACTTCGGTATCAACGGAGTTCTGTCTATATCTAAACCGACAGATGTAACAGCCTTCCTTTCCAGATATCTCATGTGTTACACGGCATCTTTGACAGAAACACTGGTCTTTATCAGCCCGATGCCTCCAGTATGCCGGGCTGAAAACACGCGGAAGGATGGACTCAGAAGGACCACCTACAGCGTGTAATAGTGTTTAGGCTCTTGATGGTATTACCTACAAGTCACCCAGAGAGCAGCGCTCCAATCTCCCACTCAATCACGCGCCGGGCCATGAATCGGCCATGGCTGCAGTGCGCACACATCGTATTTGGCACTCAACCTTCAGGGGACAGCACTGAATCTTCAAATGAGCTGACGAGGCAGCCTATGTCTAGTCCCAGCGACAAGTAATTGGCCACAGATACAGCAGTCACGGCTGTTAACATCATTCTACCCTATTTTATATACACGAGACTCTAGTCTCTGGTCAATAGCAAGGTTTGACTGTAGACTTCGAAGTATGTAGTCGTCTGGTAACATATTACACCGGATGCGCAAGCTATCGAGTTGACTGTTACTTTGGCACGGATTAGGGAAACATGCTCGTCCCAGATACATATGAAAGAGCCCGCCTGATTTGATCATCAGACTGCCACAAGTGTTAAACCTTTCGCCCTAATACCAAGTAAACCCTCCACGCGAAGGGGAAAGCCTGTTGCAATGCCGCCTTTGGAAAGGGGAAGCGTCTCTGTTACTACACTACATATATTCTTACTAGACTGCATACAATCTCAGCACATCCAAAGATCTATTTCTGGTCTTCATATATCACGGAACATGTCGCCGTGTGAGGCTTTGGATGTATCAAGAAAAGCGCCCAAGGCTTGGTGTCAACAATTGTGATAACTTTCTTCTGGTGAGATTATGAACTGTTCCTGCACACACTCAAGTGATCATTGAATTCTCTACCATAGTTTCTATACCAAACAAGTCCAAGTCGTCATACATGATGTCCATGCTACACATATCAGGTCTGCAGCAAAAGAGACGATAAAGCGTCGAGATCAGAACCCAAACACACTCTCAATCAGATTCCACATTCTCACAACTCCTACAGCCTTCAACCACTCGCAAACCCCTCTCCGAATCTTCGATGCACGTAGAAACGTCGTCACCGACCCATCCGTCAGCGCCGGAGGTCCCACCGAACCCTCCGAAGAGCCCCGCGACCCGCCCCTCCGAGGACCCCCCCATCATCGTGGCCCTCCCTGACTTAGGGCAAAATCCACACGGCATCACACATCCAACAATCAAATCCGCTTCAGGATGGGGTCGGTTAGCTCAGTTGGTTAGAGCGTGGTACTAATATTTCACCAGGAAATGTTGTGTAAATGCCAAGGCCGGGAGTTCAAGCCTCCCACTGATCAGTGTTCTCTTTTGCTGGTGATGAGAAGTGTGTCGGTGATAGAGATGTATGGATAATTTGATTCTTTTGAAGTTTTGGAAGGTCTTGTGAGAAGGGAGTATCGAATGATGGGGGAGGTTATGGACTGATAGGGGTGGCGTCGAGGTAGGCGAGACCTTTGGCTGCTTGATCATTCGAGGGCGAGGTGTCTTGCCCGAATAGCCTATGTGTGAGCTGATACCCAGCGCTCCCTTCAATTCAATAATCTTGAGAAGATGTCCCAGTCCGCCTCCGGCTTGTGGGATATCTTGCCGACGATGGCTATCCTGTCGCCGCACGCAGAAGGCGTCGGCTGTTGATGTTATCCCCGAGGGCCGCAGTCTAGATGCAAAAAAACGAGAAGAATCACGTTTGAAGTCGAAAATAGTTCTGTCCGAGCTCGGTATGTGAACCGATGTGCGCATGACGAGTTCTCGAGGGTATCCAGCCAAATAGCTTACTAGAAAGGCTCGTCTGCGAATTTATTGCAATCAGACAAGATCATATTGTGTGCAACACCTCCAAGAGTCGCCTCCTACATCTGTCTCTGGTGTTGAGGAATGAAATCAAAAAGATCAACTGCCTTAAATGAAGAGTCATCGTTACTCAAGTAACACTACAGATGGTAAGCTTAGGCATCTCAGCCAAGATACTCTCAGCCTAGCCCTTGGAATTCTCAGAGTATAGGAAACTTCATTATGCTGCCAACCGCGAGGCTGAAAAAGTATATTTATCATTAATCAGTGACGCTGCCAGTTGAACCCCTTTCACCCCCCCTATACCCACGAAATCCTCATGTTGAAGCGGGAGAATCTCATGAACTGTTCTGCTGCTGCTCCACAGCCTCCTCCTCCTGCAGTCCCGAGTACCGCAGATATAGCCGGTCTCTAAAGTGTTGGTGGCGAATCCCATTAGGCCTCGCCTCCTTGAACGTCTCGATTGCGTCCTTGACCGACATCCCACACCGGTCGACCAAATAACACACGATAAAGTAGCCAGTGCGGTTGAAGCCGTAGTGGCAGTGGACGCCAATGACCTGCGTCTGCCCGTCCACTTCGGCCCACTTCTCCTCCTCGGCCCTCGCCTTCTGCTGCTCTCGCAACTTGTCCACGAGGGCAATGAAGTGGGCCACCTCCGAGTCCTTCGGCGGGATCTTTGAGACCGTCGCGAACTTGTGATATCGTACGCCGCCCTTTTCCATGGTCCGTGGGTCGTACACCGGCTTGTCGTGACTGATGTCAATCACGTCCTTGATGATTCCTCCCCAGTTCTTGACAAACTCGGCGGGACAGTGCGTGTCGTCTGCTTCTCGCAGAGTCTTCATCGCTCTGAAGACTGGCGGGCTGCCTGCTGGACCGATTGGGTGCGAGACCGGGGTAACGCCCTTCCACTTGGCCAGGTTCTTCACATCCCACTTGCCTTCCCGTGAGAGATACTGTAGTTGCCAGCCGAGGGATAGACGACCAGTGACATGATTGGCAAGGAAGTCGGAGATGAGACCAGCCAGAATTCTGACTGTAGCAGGCATGAATAGAAGCGCGTGATTGGCAGGTGCAGGCATAATGATAGACCTGACGACCTTGGTAGGATGCCGGGGCTGAGGCGGGACGTTTGCCGGCGACTCTTGCGGTGTCGACGGATCTTCGAGAGCGTTGTCGGCATCTTCGTTGACTTTACGATCTCGATGGAAGTCCTCGTCTCGAATATCATCTATACTCTCGGGCCCGTGGTCCGTCGGAATCTTTGATGTGTTGACTGGTGCCGCCGCGTCGACAATGGTTTCATGCCCGTCGTCCGACCCAGTCTCGGGTGATAGAGGCGCCTTGCCTGAGAGATAGTCCCTGATCTTGTCCACCTCCTCAGGCTTCGTGAGCTTATCCTCTTTTCCGCCAACAAGATAGACCGGAACATCAATGCCGGTCCACACGTCCTTGCCAGGTACGCCACCCTTCGCAACTCCATCTTCATAGTTTGGAAGCGATCCCCAGGCCATTCTGCGCCAGACGGGCGTCCTGCTTTGGTTGTTGAAGCGATCCTGGAGCTTGCGAAGCTCGAGATCAGCGCCAGGGCCGACGAATCGACTGACGCTGGCACTTTGCGGGCCTCCCCACCGATCGTAAGCCCTCCACAAGTCAAAGATCCAGCCGGGTACCCAAAGTAGCCTTCGGAACAGCGTCGTCTTGTCTTCTGTGGGTGGGCCGGCTACGGGACAGATGGCGACCAGTCCGACAACGTACTTGCGAAGGTCCGTCTTGTGCGGCGCATTGCGACTCGCCAGCTGCGCGCACATGGTAGTCCCCATACTGTGGCCGATGAGTACGACGCTGCGGTCGGGCTCCTTCTGACGATACTCATCGATGATGACCTCCAGCAGCTCACACAGCGCTTCCGGAGTATAGGCGTCCCATGCTTGCTGGGTGAACTCTGAGCGGCCGCAGCCGGGCAAGTCGATGGCCAGGCAGGATGATATATGAACCAGACTAGTCAGCAACGGATGAAACTGAGCCACTGATCCTCCCAGGCCGTGGATACAGACCAGCAGGGGCAGTGGTGGGTTGGGCAGCTGGTCTGCTTGGAGGTGTCGTTTGTAGAATGTCCTGATGCCAGAATAGGTATAGCGCTCTGTGGTGTACGAGCGGCTCTCCGAGTTCTCCTTCAGCAAGGTCGGATCGGTGGCTCCAGGGTCATGAGGGTTGGCGAAGCTTAGCCAGCCGGCGCCCTGTTGTCGGTCCGACATATTGAACACAGAGGGGGGTTCTGATATGCCGGGATTCGGGCGCGTAACGGGAAGTAATACCGCTAGTATAGTTTGGTGAATATAATGATTTCAAGTTCAACAACTTAATGTGTGGTGGGTAATGTAGACCGGATAATGCGCGGGTATCTCTGAACGTAGTGCGCTATAAGAAAGTGCTGGGCCTTTTTTTTGTTGGTCGGGACGCGAGAGCGTTGATCTTGTGAGTACGCCGTGTCCAGACAGAATAACAAGAAAGAGAAAAAGGAGCGACGAGATTAGCGGCGACCGTGGTCGGTGACACTGGGCCGGGAATGTGAGTCAACCAAGTTTGAGGCGGGAAAGCGGTCCCCTCGTTGACTTCTGGTCTGTTGCACCTGGTGCTGCTGGGCGCGAGGCCCAGAAGCACTGCAGGAGAAACAAAAGCGGATGCTTCTTTTTTTGATTTCCTCAAATTGTGAGAGACACGCGCGCGCGGGGCAGGTGTCTTTCGTGAGAGATCGACTGATCGAGACGCAGGCGAAAACGTGGTCGGAACAGGCCGTTCGTAAGGCAAGATCTGTCACTGGGGTTCGAGTCGGAGTGAGTGAGAGCGGAATGAGTGGAGGGGAGATAAGGTATGAGTGAGAGAGACGCGCGCTGGTGAGTACGGTAGCGTAGGTAGCGATGAGCCGCCTCGAGAGACAGGTAAGGTGGGACAGGCCGCAGGTGCATTCGGCGGGCACGGCAAACCTTTGCCTTTTTGGCAATTTTATGTCACTGCTCATTTTCAGCCAACAGTTCGTCATCTCTCCTCCACCTGGGCCCGGGAAAACACTGTCATTGGTTTATTGCATCTAGATTTTTCTGGCCAATTGTATTGACTTTCTACACTTGGATTGTCCAGGGTCCACGGTGCTGCAAGGCTGATTACGTATCAGATGAAGTTGAACTCTGGGTATTGTACATTGCATTTAGGTAACTAGTATTCTATGTATTACGAGTAGCCCTCTAGTGAGAAAAGTTTTCAATGTTGGTCGCGGAGTATTTCCGTATGAGCATTGACGGGTTGTGATAGTACAGCTCTTGCAGTCATGACCAAGAGGTGGGACCTATGGCGGGGCCAAAAGAAAATACAGATGGTCTCCCGGTTGAATCAATCGAGAGTTTGCCATGGGCGGGACAAACTGGCATCTCTGACGCACCCATGGCGGCCTATGAATCGCCGTGAATCGCTATGAGGCTGCCATGTGAATGACTCCAGTCTGGGTGACGAAATGTGTGCCTTCCAAGTTCGACTCATCATGAATCGGATTGAAGGTTTTCCAAGACACCGCCTGCACTTCATACAGCTCCCTTACCCTCTTTCCATCCGATGGGAATCATCGCGCCCGCAACGACGTCGACGCCTCGCTCCGTAGCAAGAAGGTTGAACTGGGAGGCGGCATTTCTCGTATCCAACACCTCGACACGGATGCCGAGCGAACTTAGGTGCTTCCTCGTCGCCGGGCTAAGGGGCACAATCTTGGGACCAACACCGATGATGAGAAGATCTGTAAAGAAGCATCATTAGTAAACTAGACTACCCTCGAAATAGAAGAGAAGAGTAGAGCGCGGGGAAAATGCGCACCAGGCCTTGGCCAGACCAGATCGAGGAGCCCGAATGCTTCCGCGGGCAGCTCGAACTGGCCCTTGGCGTTGATCAGGTTCTTGGACCCCTTCGCCTCCCAGGGCCTCCACTCGAATGCCTCGCCGCCGATGAGCAGCGCCGCATCACCGTCCATGATCTTGACACCGCTGTTCAGGTGGAAGCCGTCCCATACGCAGGCGTCGATCGAGGTCGAGGGGATCGGCGTGTTGGCCAGTACGTCCATCTCGCTGAAGTCGGTCGCTCCCTGGTAATCTTTGGGCTTCTCATTCTTTGATCTGAATGGGGTCGCATGGAATTGACGGCACATGCATAATGGCTGTGCGGCAGCGGCAGAGGGTAGAAGTAATATCGACGAAGCTCGAGGGACGGATCGGGGGACGGTGCGCTGAGCGCGCGCAAATGCGCGGAGGGCGCGGGTTGTCGCAGAGGTGTTCATCGGGTCGTTTGCGTGCCTCTTTTGAAGGCTGGAAGTTTACCAGCTAGGGTAGCTCGAGGGGCTGAAATCAATCAAAATTTGTGCAAGCTTGTTGAGTCGTAGTGTGGTTGTGTTTGGAAAAGCTGGAAAGCTGAGACTTTTTTTTTCCCCCGGGGTGCAATGCCTCATTGTCTTGAACGTCATGATTACTGGGTTAGGTGGGATGTTTGACTACCTCAAGCACGAACAGTATTAACTAGGGAAACGCAAAACGAGCGCCACCATAATAGGTAGCGAATGACTGCTAATCGATGTGGCCATGAACATGGATTTTGCTTCTCAAACACAGTTGTCATCCGTAAAGGCGAGAAAAGTTCAATTTCGCTGTCATAATCCAGATCTCGGGAGTAAACCACTTTTTTTGGGCGCCACGACCAGACACCGCGGAGTTGTCGTCCGTCACAGAAAAACGAACGGGAATCCCACATGACCAATAAGAATTGTGTTGTTGAAGGGCTCGATTTCCGTTTTCATTCAGGTATCGAGGCCTAACAGTGCCCTAACGACAGCGTCGGCAAGAAGAACCGTTTCAATCCGCCTCGTGGCCCGACGATCCTTTGTATCATGCTGTTTTTGCCCTAATGAACACCGAAGCAATGAACCAACCCCTTATTCCCATTCCTGCCAGTGTTGTGTTTGACGTGACCAAGAAGAGATGTGTCGGGTTTATTTCTTCTTCTCGCTCTGGCTCTGCTCCTTGAGAACCTTCTTGACGATCTTCTGCTCCTCAATGAGGAAGGCACGGACGATACGGTCACGGACGCAGTTACCGCATCTCGAGCCACCGTACGCGCGCTGGACGGTCTTCTTGGGCTTGGAGATCTGGGAGTACTCGCGGGGGCGGAGGGCGGGGACCTATCGCGGTCTTGTTAGCATGCCGTCTGCTTGGCTCTGGTACACTCCGAGTCGAAGCCAAAAGTTCGTCGTTGCCATCTGGGAGCGCCGGTTCCTCAGGAGTCATGCGTCCTTATACCCAACCAGCCTCGGTGTGACCCCTCGAGACAAGGTGTGCCCCTCTCCAAGGACATCCATGACCATGACCGAACAACATCCCGCAGTTCCGCACTCTCTCAGATGGCTTCTCGGATCGTTCGTTTCGGCTTCGGTGTAGGGTTCGAACTTACGCCAGGGAGCTTGACACCGCAGTCACCGCACTTGGGGGCAGTACCGCGCTTCTTGATGTGAAGGATTCTCAGCTCACCACCCGGGGTCTTGACGATGCGGGTGAGGTTGGAGGAGGTGTTGTAGCTGCACACGGAAATTTTCCAAGTCAGCCTCTTTTCCCAATCTATCCACCATGTAACATTTTTTTTCGCGATCGCGGGGAAAGAATAACGTCGTTCGGTCGTTGAATTGATCGTATGCGATATCTCTAGGAAGAATCACTCACCCGTTACGGCGGCGGTACTGGACACGGTTTCCGGCCATTGTGACTGATTTGCTGCGGGCTGCGGGTTGGTTAGTTGAGAGTCGAGGATCGCGAGCGGATTTTCGTGCTTTCTCGAAATTTTGTGTGGGTGGAAAGACGAGATAGAGCCCGCTTAGGCGACCAATGAGGCGGGGGCAGTGGGTGGCAAGCCACATGTGGCTGCTGCCAGCTGGAAAGCCCCGGACTGAGCCCAACTCACGTGCTAGGCACGCTAACAATTTTTGGACCTGAAATCATTGACAGTCACTGTTGACGGCCAATTGGATGGAGAGGGGGAATGTGACCCGCAGCCTGCCAACTAAAAGTGCCAAACGGCAGCAGTAATTTCCTGAGCTTGATTTGAGTCCAGAATCCAGCCAAGCCAGCCTCACTGGTGATTCTTTGCTTCATAGGCAAGATATCGACTAGCCTTGTGTTATCGCATTTCACATTCAACTGAAATTCTAATTGCTTTCTCTCCATCACTTTCGTGAATATACCCTTCAGCTTGTTTGCAATCGGCCACTAAAGCCCTGGTCCCCAAGCATCTGCTCATATATGCACCATCAAGCCGTGATGTACCCAAAATCAACCCGCTTCCCGCGTAATAATCGCCGTAACGCCAAAACTGCTGATATATCTACCTGAAGATGAAATACAGCGCTATGAGTCTGTCGTTGTCCAGTCAGGGTGGTCTGTCGTACGCCATGCTTTGATGCCATTAGGCTCCTCTTTACGGCGTTGTGCGGCATGTTCCATAATATTCGTGATCTTCTCGCTCTTTCTCAAGTCCTGAAAGTCTTGCACTTCCTTCTTGGCCGCAGCCACCGACTCCATATACGCTTGGAACGTGATCTGAGCTGGATAACATAACGTCAGTGAAAGAAACATGTGATGATAGGCTCCAGACGTACGACTTGGTTGTTTGACGGACAAAGATTCCATCATTCGAGGTATCGTCGTTCGTAAGCCGCGAAGCTTTGCAAGAGGTCAGTGTTGCGATCTGAGGTATCAACCTGCGCTAAGGGGCAACAAACCTTGACATGCAAGAGCTTGAGCTCGTCTAGAGCATGTTCAAGACGTTCCTCATCCCACGCCTCAGAGTCTGGAGCACCAGGCTCACTCTTGATAGCTGGGCCGTTGTTTGCCATGGTAGTGTAAGTTGGTCGGAGAAGCGCAGGGGTCTATCAGACCATGGCGCAGGAGAACGAAAGAAGGGAAGGGTCGAATCGGTCGGCAGACTAGCGGGTAGGCGGTGTGGTATGTTTGGGTCGGGAATCGAATACGGAGAGTCGAATTGACGGACCGAGGCGTTTCAACGACCAGACCGGCGAGGTTGGATGGATGAGTGCCGAGTGAGGGCTCGAGGCGCAACGCGCAATCACGGCCGAAAGGTGGCCCAAGAAAGGCAAATGCTGGATCTGTGTTTGCGAACACCTCAAATGGCACAGTCTGTAAGGCAAACGTTCCACTCACACTGTCATGCGTGGTGCTGGTCGGGGTACAAAAAAGGAGTACGGGAAGCAGGCCGGAGATACTGTGTGTATTAATTGGGGTGATGTCTTCAACGTCTAGTACGCGGCGCAGGTGCAGCGCATCCATGGAACCTGGAAGCATGGGCCAGGGCCAGAATCGGGTCCCAGCAGACTTTCCCAGCAGCGCGTCAAGGTGGTTGGTGCGTTATTCTCTGGAGTACCTATCCCCACTATTCCCGCAGGGCCAGTACATCTCGCCTACCTATCACGGTGCAACGCACCCGGGGGCCAGGACACCTTGCCAGGCGTACCAGGTTCCTTACCATTCCCGGACGTTCACTCAACCCGGCCGTTGATTGGTCACGTGAACATGTATGTCGAGTCCGAGGCGGAAGGTGCAGCTTGCTTTCCGGCCAGGCAATCAATCTCTGGAAGAAAAGAGAAAAGAAGCGGAATACATAAAAGAGCATGTCCTCTACCTCCAGCCATTCTTATTCCCCCACATGATCCATCACCGGCAACCCAGCAAGAAAAGATTGTGTGCATTGCCAGCAAGCATCCCTTTTACTCTCTCGGATACTCAATACAAACGCTGGATACCCTACCTGAGGTACGTGCAGCGTGAATGCCAAGCCCTGGACACTAGGGCGGCTTGCAGCTGGATCCTGGATGCTGACCCTCGCTAAAAAGGTTAGCCGGAGAGCGGATTAACTGCCAACCTAGTTCAGACCGTGCGGATTGGAATTCTCTGACTCCAACCTCTCCGTGTTTCCTGCCGTTCCATCACCAGATAACTTAGCTGCAGCCCTTCTGAGGAGAGCCATTCACCCAAAGAAGTACGGATATCATCGCCAACAAAAAGCTGTCGCACTGAACTCATCTTCATCTTCATTTCTCTGCCCCCCCATTTCTACTTTCCGACGCGTCCGCTACTCCCCCGGATCCGTCGACCACCGATTTCATTCCCCCACTTACCCTTCACAACCGCCAAGCTGGACTCCTCCGTCGTCATGTCGAATGCGCCTCCGCCTGCGCTCTTACCACCGCCCGAGGGCATCTTCCGGACCTTCGAAGACCTTTTAACATCGGTTCAGCGCGTCGCAAAAGACCAAGGATATGGAGTTGTCAAGCTGCGCGCCTCGAATTACCGCGATGGCAAACCTACCCGTTACGACTTGGTTTGCGACCGCGGCGGCGTCAAGTACAGCAGCACCGCTAAGAAGCGTAACCCATCGACGCGCAAGGTCGACTGCCCGTGGCGCGCAAAGGCCGTCTGCGAGGTCCAGCTCGGAAACCAGTGGCGTTTTGCTGTTCAGGAGGGCAGTCACAATCACGAGCCTCGCATCGCGACCGCCCCTCCCGGACAGGAAAACACCCCTCTCGCCCAATCGATCCGTTCTTTCACCAACAAGATTGATCGCCTCAATCACGACATGAACCAAGGCTTCGGTCGTATCGAACAAGCTCTTGACACGATGAACAAGCGCCTAGAGAATCTCGAGAATCGCGCGGGTGGTTACGAGCCTCGTTTCCAGAATATGGAGTCGCGGTTGCAAGGCATGGAGGCGCGTGGAAGCATGGAGCTGCCCATGGACGATGTCGATGCTCGACTCCTATCATCTTCGGTTATGTAGGAGAGTGACCCGGTTGACGAGTCGGGCTTCAAGGCTTCGGATTTATCCGAGGACTTCGTGTGGACGTCTAATGCCTGACCACGCTTCGGCATCACAAGAATTCTCGGTCACTAGCGTTCGCTCTGAAATTGCGCTGGATCGGAAAGAGGATCACGCGTCGACAAATGCACGATACTCACCTCTCGCAGAAAGTGGTTGTGGATAAGGAGACGAGCCAAGGCAGGTTTGGCGGGACAAATCATGTTATCACGGCGTTGGACGGGGACCAGGGCGTTTTCGGACACATTGATTTTCATGTTTTTTCCATGGTTCTAGTGCGAAGGAGCGGCATCGGTCGCAGGTTTGGGAGTAGGGCCCTGAGAGAGGGTACTTTTTCTCATGAAAACTGTGCGATATTACAGGAGGGCGGCTTTTTTGTTTTGCGGTTCAGACACGTTTGGCGGACAATGAGGTCCAAAACCTATAGTGAGCATTGCCCTTTTGGGTGTTTCATAGGATCATCGCATTTCAGCGTTACCTTGCACACACATGGCTCCAGTTGGAGTGTTATTCGGGATGGTAAAGCTCCATTTCGTGATCATCGCTCTTTCCTCGTTGCATGCAGGACCACCTTCCTCGTAGAAGCAAGCGATAGGCCGAAGGATGACGTAACAGGAGCACCTTGTCAGACGCTGCCCTTAAGTCAATACCTAGCGAGACTGACTTCATTTACATTTTTTGCCTCGACAATCGTATGTACGCTGTTCAGTCTTCTGCCAAGTTTCCTCCCAGAATCTCGAACCTGCATCTCGACGACTTATACGAGCTGCCTCGCCCTAGAATGGAGTCCAGTCCGCGGACACAGTATCAACTCCCACATCGGAATCCAACTTCGCACGTCCGCATTGCACACACTGTGAGGCCAGATCCCACACACACCCATGACAAGCTCCGGTTGGTTTCCTTTCTTGGTGCAAGCAAACAATGTTCCTAATCAAGACCTGCGCGCCGGCCGGCAGAAAACGCCACCAGATGCGTTTTACAACCCTTGGCCCTCGAGGCAACATTACGAAGTGACGGACCGCGGATCGCTCTCCGCCCACTATCAATCTCCGCTCCCCGCGCTCTTCGGCTTACTCTCAGATCCTGACGATTTCTAAGAAGACCCCATGTCGTTGCTCGGGCCAAACTGCTCTGGCTGGTCCAACTTACATATCACGAGTCTCCGCCTTGGAGATGTGCTTCCTGTGGACGCAAAATGCTTCGACGCATTACATTGGCAAGCTAGGGATTGGCATGCCTGTTGGCTATCTTGGCTAACGTTCGTCCGAAAGTGCTACATGCAGATTTGTTCAGTACAGTGACCACAACCACCCACCTTTCTTTGATTGAGATCGATCGGGGCGCTTGCTGGCACATGCATCTCACATGCTACACAGCCTGACAACTTTGGCGATGCCGCCTTACTTGCCGTCAGATTGCATCCTGTCGCCAAGGTCCATGATCATTTCCTCCTAGGCTTCAGCAAAACTGGTCAAGACGCACAGTCCATCTATGGAATTTTACAACGATAGGATTCCCATTCCGGGAAACGGCCGCTAACGGGTCTATTTATTGTCTAAAGGTACGTGCTGACACGGGTACTTATGGATTAATACCCAATCCTTCCATGCCTGCTCCCTAGGCATAGTGCGTCCATAGCCTCGGGATGAGGGGGGAACGAGGTTGGGTCACACAAGGACAGTCACTGATCTCTAATTGCTTATTCGTAACGACTGACTGCAGCAACAATCGGGGCAGCTATCAGCACCACGGTTTAGGCATAGGCCGCATTGCCTTCTCGTCGACAGGGGCTATCTCGGACTCTGCAAGCTTGTTGAAAAAAACTTGACAGGGCTGTAAATAAGAGATTTTCCGGCGAGCAGGGCCTTGCTGACGAAAGGGTGTTCTTGTTCCATCTTGAAAACGGGTTTGCAAGCCACTTGCCATTGTCCTCGAAAGCCAGCTGGGTTGGATCAACCACAGACAGGCATAGGTAGGCCTTCAGTGGACAGCACGTCGGTTGGCTGCGAATAACAGGATTCGACAACACGTCGATCCCCGCCCATTGTCGATAACAATGGCCGTAAGGCCGGCCAAAGAAATGCGGAGCTGCTGAAATCGCCAACGACTGGCGGAGCCAAATTGCATGGCAAGGCGACGTTCAATGCAGCCCTCCGTCCGCAACAAGGAGGAAACTCCGGAATCTTTTGGAATCGAGACTCGATGTAGGATGCCACCTTGCAGAGCTTTAGATTTTCTTGCTCCACTATTACCTGCCGTGCACTTCGTCACATCATCAAGCGCACAGGCAGGCATTTGCCTATCTGGCATACGGCCGAAGAAAAGAGGCTCTACATCTAAGTACCTTGTTATTAAAGAAAGTTAATTCTTTTTAAGTTATAAGTATAAGAATATAGTTTTAATAAAATAGTATAATATCTACTTAGTACTTAAATTAAAATATTTTTTTAAGCTTATTATAAAAGAAAAATAACTATATTACTAACTACTTACTATCGAAGTTCGTAATATTATAATTTTAATTATAATAACTTTATTTATAATAAGTAAAAAGTTTAATTATAAGTCTTTTAAAAACCTTTTTTTAAGGGCTATAAGAGCTTCTAAGTTAAGTTAAAATACTTATTAAGATATTAATAACTAAACTAATCTTATAATAACGGCTTTAATAAAGAAATTAAAAAATAAATTAAGAAATAATACTAAAATCCTTGCTAATATTAAGTATAATTTACGAAGTATAGTAATATAATTATAGAGTATTAATAATATATTTTATACTAAGAAAATTATTATTAATATTAATAAAATAAATAGGGCTATATTAATATAGTACCTCGGTTTTTTTTTATAACTTAAGGATTATAGTTTTAAATAATATTAAAAATTTATTAAAAAGCTTTTTTAAATACTCTAATATATTTATTATTATTTTTATAATAATAAAACTCCCAGTACTTATATATAAATATAAGTTATTTATTTTTAAATAGTAATATTAGCTTATTAATAAGTTATTAAAACTACGATTTTAATAATCTTTTAATAAGGGAGAGGGTAGAATAGAGGAAAGGATAAGTAAGAAAAGGGTTAAGGTTAAATAGTGCGGAATTCGAGGGCAGGGTAGTATTTACATATACTGCGGCAATCCTCTAGTAATGCAAAACGATGGAGTTAAATAGTGGAGGCTCTGTATCAAGGCTATATCATTCAACTCTGGCCCTTGCTTTGCCAATGCAGTGGAGATCCGGAAACAATGGTAACCATGGATCGTGTACCCAGGGAGGGAACCCACCACAACTAACGGTCTTCTCTCTTCTCTCCCTCACCCTCCTCTCCACCAACAGCAGCCAGCGGCGTGGCGGCCGTGGCCCTGCCTAACTTCGCATCTCGCATTCGGCTAGTACGATTGACAAACAAACATACGCAAAGCCCCTCCCAGTTTGATGGCAGGGGTCAAGTCAAATGGACGAGAGCGGCTGGTCCAGACTGATGAGATCGTGCTACCGAGGGCCAAGCGAGCATGGTTCATCACATTTACTGCGCCAGCAACAAATTACATCACATATCCAAATCTTCATAATTAGGCGAATATGGCCGCCTCCGCGTGGTTCCCATTTTCCTTACGGGATTTTGCGGCTAGCTGCAAAGCTGTCAGAGTCTCTTTGATGTCCCAGAACGAGCGAGCCAACCGCCGAAACGGCGACCCCTCCAATCATGCTCCGGTGGCTGGATGCACGCAGCTCAGGTGAGAGAGGGGAATCAAGAGCTTCGAGACAACATCACTCATGCAATCTACCTGCCGCAAATGATCCGAGTGCGGTGGTAGGAGTCAGGCCATCAGTCTTTGTTCACTCGTCCTCACAGGGCTGAACTTGACCCCGGGCAATGCACCCGAAGAGTATGATGCAGGGTAGTAGATAATTTTGGAGCTGACAAGTCTTGCACGGAACGTGATTGTGCCCTCATGCATTCGCCGTTGAGTTTAAGCCATGTTGTGGCCATGGCTCGCGACGTGTATGGATGTCGCCGTGCTTGCGGGTTGCGGTGAGGGACACACGTTGCCCCGAACAAACAATTGACTTCAATATCTCGATTCATGTGATATGTATACATTGCTCTATATCCGCGCGTTTGTTGCTATGATTAGGTCATGTTCCAGCAAATGGGGACATCATGCCCCTGTGCTCAAAAAAAATCAATTCCTCCGTTAACTCCAGTAATGCCACATGCCCCATGTCCTGCCCCTCTACTTCATGACTCTGGTCTGCCACCTCCCAATGCTAAGAAAGCTCAACTTATGCAGCTCCTGCCTTTACCAGGTGGGCGTACTCCAAGCCCTGGGGTTGGCTCCAGGTGCTGGGGTCCTCAGCCAGGGCCGCCATCTGCTGCTGCTGGAGGTTCATGGCGCCGAGCTGCTTCTTGTTCATCTTCTCCTTCAACTCCTCGGTGATGGCGTCGACGTCGACCTTGAGGTACCCGCGGAGGAACTTGCCCACGTCCGTGTTCTCAACGTTGCCGCGGATCTTCTGGGCCTCGTCTCCGCCGGTGCTGTAGACGTTGACGTCAAGCGCCGTGTGGCCATGGGTGCTCCAGCCGACGTGGGCGCGGAGGCTGATCATGGCGGCGAAGGTCTGGACCGAGACCTCGGGGTGGTCGACGAGGGCCTGGAGCTCCTCCGGGTGGGCGTTGTCGATGCCGAGGCCGGGGACGACGAGCTCCTTGTTGACCCATTGCTTGAGCTCCTCCTTGTTCAGGGTCTTGCCGCTGGTGGAGGCGACTTTTTGCAGGAACTTTTTGGAGAGAAGCTCGGCGGAGGCGGAGGCCTTTGCGAGGGCCTTGGGGTACCAGTTGTAGACGGGGAGGTGTCCGGGCTCCTCTGTTGATCACGTAGTTAGCTGGCTGCAGACATGCTTTTTGATGAGGACGAAAACAAGAATTAGAATCTTACGCAAAGCAGTAGCGAGGCCACCGGTCTCGTGATCGCTGGTGGCCACCAAGAGGGACTCGGTCTTGCTGTCCTTGACAAAGTCGGAGACGAGCTTAAAAGCCTTGTCGTACTCGAGGACCTCCCGGACCTGGGCGGCAGGGTCGTTGATGTGGCCAGCGTGGTCGATCCTGCTGCCCTCGATCATGAGGAAGAAGCCCTTGTCGCTGTTCTCCGTGGCCTTTTCGAGGGCGCGCAGTGCCGTAGCGGCCATCTCGCTCAGGCTCGGGTAGACGTCGCTCATGTTGCGGCGGTCGATCTCAAAGGGGATATCGTAGTGGGCGAAAAGACCGAGCTGGGGGAACGAGACCTTTTCGCCGCCCTCGAGGGCGTCAAAGCCCGCGCGGTCGCCAGCGTAGGTCCAGCCGAACTCGTCCTGGGCCTTCTTGACGACGTCGGTGTTGTCGAGTCTGCAGCTGCCGTCGGTGCCGTTGGGGAGGAAGTGGCAGCGGCCACCACCGAGCATGATGTCGACGACGCGGCCGAGGGGACCGTCGCCGACCTCCTGGAGGGCGATGTCGTCGTTCATGGCACGGGTGAGGACGTGGCTGGCGAAGCAGGCGGGTGTGGCGTCCGTGATGTCGGTGGTGACGACGAGGCCGGTCATGAAGCCGGCGCGCTTGGCGGCCTCGAGGACGGTGCCGCAGGGCTCGTAGTCGGGGAGGACGGAGATTGCGCCGTTGTAGCTCTTTTTCCCGCAGGAGAAGGCGGTGGCGCCGGCGGCGCTGTCGGTGACGAGGGAGTTTGAGGAGCGGGTGCGGGAGGAGCCCCAGAAGTGCCTGTCGAGGGTGAGGACGTCGTCTTCAGGGAGGCCCTCGACGTGCTGGCGGAAGCTACGCGTCAGAGAGAGCGAGGCCGGGCCCATGCCGTCCGAGACCATGAAGATGAGGTTGCGCTTGCCCTCAGTGGGCCTGGGGAACTTTGTCGAGCTCCGGTGCTGGGTCCATACTGCGAGGACGATGAGCGCTGCCGTGGCGAGGAGGGCCCAGGCGAAGAGGACGATTTCGCGGAGGCGCGAAGGGCCTGGGGGCGTCCGGGAGGAGTCGTCGCTGTCGTCGCCTTCGCGGCGGTCGTTAATCAGGGGCGTCCGTTCGGAAGACTGCGTGTTTGCGGTATTAGCCATGATGTTTAACCCCCAGTTTGCGATTTAAGCTCCAAGGTGGTTGGTTTTGCGACCGCGGGGTGTCTTTTGTTTGATAGATGTGAGTTTGGGGTAAAGTTTTGTTTTGTGCTTACCATCTTGGAAACGTCTCTACTGTGTAGGTCCTCTATTGCGTGGCAAACGCAAGCAGGGAAGGGATTTCGCGTCGCTTCAGTTCCTGTCGCAGGTGAAGCTGGGATGGTTTGGAAGCTGACTCTTGCCCAGGTTGATAAGGTCAGGTACCTGAGGTAAGTGACGGGGGGCTGGGCTGGGATCCTTTTTCAGATGACGGAACCGAGCCAGGACAGGCAGCCCCTCCACTATGGCTTCCAAGTTCCGTGCCCTGCAGCACGATAACACCCCGTCGATAACCTTGACGACCTTGATGACCTTGGGGGATAGCTTCAGTGGTGTCTGACTCTCGTTCACTTTGGGAAATGGGTCACGGTCTCATTCTTTCGTTGCAGGGCTTCACCGTCTCCTACCAATCCTACCAATCCCGACGCGTTCATTTGGAGCTTTGGGGGACCGTTTGGAGTAACTTTGAGAGATGTGACTGGTTGGGTGGCTCCTCCCCCAGGGGACCCCACCATTCCGGGCATGTGCTGTGACATCACGCCCGCCTTGTCATCCCGTGGTCACAGGTGCCATCTCACCCACTGAACCTTAGATACTGGTAAGCCTGAGTCGGACAGACACATTGGATAACTTTTGCGAGTAAAGGGATTGGTCCCGCGATGCGGTCTGGGCTGAGCCTCACACAAGCCTTCCCTCCAAGGCCCTCCAAGGGATCTCGCCCGCGCTGTCAGCTGGACTGCTTGTCGTTGGCTTAGACTGGATCATGTGGGCGAGCATCTGCGGGGAAAGGTTAGGGGACACACACTCATATCGCTTATACTCCCCCCCTCCTCATGCTCGAAATACCGAACGTGGTTAGGATCAACTAGCTGCCGTTGGTCATGGTTCACATCTCATTGGATCGTAAATCTCGGTGGACAGGCAGAGGGGCTTTTGTTTGATTCACATGGCATTTTCGTGGTTTGAACTTTTGGGCCCGATGGAACCTTGTTGCGGGTGTCTCCGATCATCTCTCTCACCATGTCTCGAGGGCGGTGAGTATCGATTTAGAAAAAATGAAGGCAGTCTGCTGTTGTGATTTGTATGCCTTCTTTTCAACTGTACAGGCTGGTTTAGCGTATTTCTGTTCTCCATTGAAATGGCACAATGATGTGTGGAAGATGAAGTCGGAAGCCATCTTCAACCCAAGCTACTCTCCACGCTGAGAATGAGAAGGACCTACCTGGCAGGCTTCTGTTTGCGACATGTCATCTGCGGTGTGCCGCAAACCTTTTGTGAAGAATACGGTAACAAAGCTTAGTAAGTACGGATTGCATCCGAATAAATATATTGAAGAGCCCCTAAGCTTAGCAGATTCTCTTACATCTTGAGTTCCTACGTTTCTTATGAGCTCACCTGCCCTCTTATCCTTCGACAATGGAGGTTGAATCTTTATTGGCGTTCCACCTACATCATAACACTTGTTAGATAGCGTTAAGGTACACATATATATTTAACACTTATGATGGGTGATAATGAATCACCTATTTACTTAGCAGCAATTTCCTTATATCTGCCTATAAATAACTTCGAGATAGTAGGTAAATTAGAGAAATACTGGTTGCGGAGGTGCTGACGCCTTCTGGCAGTGGATGGGATAATGGGATACTACGTTGGCTACCATCACTATGTGTAGTTACCTTCTACCCGTTTCCAAGTGTTAGCACAATTTTATTCTTCTCTTTGATACCTCGTGCCATCGAATCTTCAAAGAGCTGCAACGTATGGGGAAATCAGCCGTTTGGCAGGGAAGTGCGCTCTTTGAGACTCCTTTCAGAGTGTCCGGGCCAGATGACACTCGGCTTATTTTCCACTTCAAAGTTTCAGTCTAGATGACCTCGACAAGACGGCTGGTCGTATAGCGAAACGACCAGCAGAGGCCCAGAGGCACGGAGTGAACGACTACGGAACGTTCTCGTCATACAAGCGAAACAAACATACGAGTCGAAGTTGAAGAGCAGATCAGACGGTTCTTTGTCAAACTCCTATATGTATTATGTGCCTTACCGACGAGATCTTGGGACCTACTTTTCCGTGGCCCCGTCTTGCAACTTCTTACTATTCTACAACATAGTGGGTTCCTAGACTGGTCACTATATGTACTATTGCTGCGTAGAAGTTGACCCGGAAATAGAGAAGCAAGCCATTTTCTGATCAATTCACAGCAATTCGAGTATTCCTATTAGGTCTGACAGAGGAGATTCTGTTCTCGTCTACCTCATCATTCACTTCTTTGCGTTGAGGTATACTTTGACATATCGTCACCGATTCACTTCGCACGAAGCCCCATGATTTAAATACATAAAAGGACGTTCAGCCCGACCATGTGGAAGAAAATTTTCAAAGCATATTGCACAAAGCATTCTATCATTGCCCAAAGACACTACCTACCCCTTTCACGCAACCATGAACGCAAGTTCCAGCACTCCAGCGATGACAGCAACGACTGCTCAGCCAGCCCTTCACACTGGCATCTGGGACATCATCCTCGAGCAGCTTGCTGTGAGAGGAGACCATGGTTCTCTGGCGAATTGCACTCGTCTCAACAAGGAACTGTCTGAGCTAGCGGCTCGACACCTCTACAGGTAAGCAAAGACCCCTAGAATAAATGATGCCTATCCTCCCCATCAAAGAATTGTCCACTAACCAGGCACCAGTGCGCAATTCTGCCCTCCTAGATATTGGGGCGGAGAGGCTACAGAAAGCCTTTGGGCGAATCTGTCTGCCAACATGTTGGTGTGCGAGGAGCATCCAGACGCGAACGAAGCCTTCCCTGCTACCTACCACCCGTACCTGCTTTACATACGCCATCTGAACCTTCTCAACTTTCTCTCAGTCCACGGGTGCAGACCGTTCCCCGACCAGCGGTTCGTTGCTGTGAACCGTGAGGCTGCCCAGCAGAACCCCGGCTCCACGACTGATCAAAGCATTGTCGCGGCGAACCATGTCACTGCCGAAACCCCGAGCATCGGATGCTTTGGAGATCGCCTCCTCCGCAAGCTGGCTCAAATGTCCACAGAAAAAGGCTTAAACATCATGCTTAAGAGCTTGACGGCAGACTGGTGGATGAATGTCCAGCCAGTCATTCATACCTTTAGGAAGCTGGAAAGTCTCTCCCTCGTCTTTCTCGATGACTTGGACAAATCTGCAGCCGCATTGATCACGACGCATCTGCCAATATTGACGAAGATATCAGTGGTACAGGCTGATGACTCTGAAATTGCTTCCTTTGCAGATTTCGTTTCGGAGCTGCCGCCGACTCAGTTGCGTTCGTTCGACTGCTCCCTCAATCAGACGCAGATGCCGCTTTTGGCAGCAATTGCGCAGCAAACTTGTCTACAGGAACTAACTTTGCAATTCGTAGTTCGCCCTCCTTTCGAGTTGTATCGACTCTTTGAGCTGACAAACTTGACATCACTGACCCTCAGCTTCAACTACCAGCCCTCGCCTCAAAATCGTTTGAGATTCAAAAGATGGGCAGAAGAGAACCGCAGCAAGGTTACAGACTGGCTCAAATTTTGCCAGGCTCTTCGCAGCCTCCATCTCTTCCGCTTTCCAGACCTCATTCCCGCTGTTGCTGATGCTCTTCCCTACTTACGTTTACGCAGATTACACATTTTTTCGACGGGATGCTACGAAGACTTCCATGAAGCACTCGAAACGCAGCAGCTCGAGTATCTCTTCTTAGCCGAGTGCTCTGAAGAAGGCCTCGTCAACCCTACTTCGAGGTCGAAAGAACGAGGCGAGCTCGTCATGAAAGCAGTGACAGCCATGCCGTGTCTTCGGGATCTGCGGCTGCATACATATTCCACTCTGGACTGCAGTGCGCTTGATAATATTGCCAAACACGTACCGAAGCTCCAAACGCTATCCTTTGTCTGCCGAAAAGGCGAGAATTCGACCTGGACGCTCCGCGCTCTCGAAGGCTTCAAGCACCTCACCAGCTTGACAGTACTAGGCCACACCAAGTTCTCGTCGCGCGAGATACTCTACTGGGTCAGCTACATGCATTGCCATCAGCGCCCTGGCGGCTTCAGGCTGAGTCTCCCTGCACAAGATCCGCGGTCTTGGTACCGAGGAATGAGAGCCCCAGCCCAGATAGTGCCTTCCACTAACGACCCGGCGACGGCAACTCTGAAGCAGGTGTTAAAGTGGCTGGCCGTATTTGGAAGGGAACGCCACTGGCGGGGCAATGACTACGAGGCTGAAGAGGAGCGCATGTTTGTACAGCTTTGGGGCGATGCCAGGGGCCCGGCTGAGGGGCTGCAGCTTCTTAGAGGCTCAGGGCCGTACGCGCCGTGGTCAGGCTTGATGCATAGCACGGGTCTGCCTATTGCTTGGAGGAGCTTTCTCTAAGTCATAGCCGGAGAAGTAATTCTGATAGCTGGAGTAAGTTGGTAGATGAACAAATCATGAGTTTATAGTATATCGAGATGAAATATGAGGTGAGGTTGAGTCAAGGCGCAGGAGCTATCAGGCGCACCTGCTTCGTTCGAATTTCTGGGGGAAGTTACGTTCTTACTTGTAGAGCCGCCCCGCAGTACCTGAGTACCCCACGACCACTTTACGCGCCCTGACGCGCTTCGCCTATGACGACCGCCCCTCACATTGAAGCAAACCTAACGCAGTGAACTAACATCGAACTTCCTGACATCTGTGATTCAAGCTTCAATGATATCATAACTTCAATCCAGACTTCTGCGGTGACACGATGGCTATCCTCAACTTCACGCTCAGCGAGGACGCTGTCGCTGCCTTCCGCGACGTACTCGCCTGCCTGAACAAGTTCAGTGACGAGGTCTCCCTAGAAGCCAAGAAGGACAAGGTCAGTCACCTATTGTCCAAGCACTGCAAACGACAAACATGCATATTGACCGAATTGCATGTAGTTGGTCCTCACAGCACTCAATGCATCTAAGTCGGCATACTCCTGCTTCACATTCACCACCAATCGCTTCTGCTCCCGCTACCAGTTCGAGGGAAGTGCGCAGTACCGGGACAAGTTCTACTGCACGCTGTATACCAGGGTATGATTCTCACTGGAATTTTGACATATATATTGCCAGAGCCTCATTGTTCTACAGTCACTCGCCTCCATCTTCCGAAGCCGTGCAGGTGGCGATCCTCAGCGTGATCGCGAGAAGGAGAGCACGATTGATCGTTGTGATGTCGCTATTGAAGATGGACCAGGTGTCAAGAGTCGCTTCATCGTGAAGCTAGTTTTCCGGAATGGTATGCTTATCAACCTGGATCAGCACGACATAGAAGTAGCTGATCAGTGATTCAGGTGTCACATCTACACATCGACTGCCGTTCGAGGTTGCGGTGCCAGTGCACGCCAAATTCGACCGAGATGAAGCGATCCATCATTGGACCATCCCGTCGCGGACTTTGAGGCAACTGATGGAACATTTTGGTCCTGGAGTCGAGCTTCTGGATATTAACTCAGATGGCGAACATGTTAACTTCACATGCTACACAGAGAAGACGACAAATGGAGACGGTTGGCTCCAAAACTCCTTGGATGTGTCTATGTATACTAACATCAGATGCAGAGGTTCTCAAGAAACCACTACACACATCAATCGCCATTGAGGTCGACGAATTCGAAGACATAGAAGTCGAGGATAAGCTCCGCATCGTTATCAGCGTCAAGGACTTCCGCGCCATTATCCAGCACGCTGGCATCACCGGCAACCACATCTCCGCTCGATACTCTAATCCGGCGCGTCCGATACTGTTCACTTATCCCGGCGACGGCATGAGTTGCGAGTTTCTGCTCATGACGGTCGGCGAGAAGGGTAACCCGGCCCAGAAGACGAAGAAAGGCAAGGCGAAGGGCGCCCAGGCGGCTCCGCAGCAACAGCTCGAAGCCGCGTCTAGAAGACAGAGTGCCGCGCCGTCTGAGACCCCGCAGCCCCAGGAGCAACCACCCGCGCAGAGTATGCCGCCTCCAGCGCTGTCGGCGTCTGTATCACGGAGTGGGGTCGCCGCGCGCACTTCACTGTTCGATTTGCGGCCATCTCAGCGACCGCCTCCCGCAACCATGGCTTCTCAAAGCCTGTTTGTGGACGACCAAGACGAACAGGCGTGGGAGCCCGTCAGGTACGAAGAGGACGATGATCCAGACTTGGATGCAAGACTTGGGTGGGATCATAGTAATCAGCCCGTAAGTCTCTCTGGCCCGATCGATCTACCTAGGACCATGATCTTAACCCACATGTCTCTTCAGACCGCTTCTTCCATGCACCTTGACCGCAAAGTCGCTGAAGAGAATGCCGAATTCGACCCGACTCCAGCCAGTAGCGCAGGATTGGAGCCCACACAGCGCCTTGATGATGTTAGGCGCCTGGGCTTATTCTACCAAGGCCCATGATCTATTTGAATGGATGGCAGTGTGATGGTGTTGCTGCCGTGCCGACTTCGAATAGCCCTCAGCCGGCAGAACCATGTCTGCACCATTTCTCAACCGGTGATGATAGTCACCCAGCTAGTCGCGCAGCCCGCGCCGATACCCGCAATTTTAGAACCAGGAGGAATAAATCTTGACGACGCAATGACATTCCACCGTCCCTTGACATCGTTGTTCTCAACTTGCGGGCCGCAATTGCCGTGCTCTCCCCATCCCCAAGCGAGCACATCGCCCGTCTCTGTGAAAGCAATGACATGTTCGCTGCCAATGGCAATCTTTGATAACTTGGGTAGACTCGGCGGCGGAAGCTGTCCGTGGTCGTCTCTTCCCCACGCCATGAGCTCGCCGTCCTTCTTCAGGACATAAACATTGCCCCAGCTTGCACCGACATCTGTCCACTCTGGTACAGAACTGGGCGCAGAGGACTTGATGTTCCATTTATCAGAACCCAGAACGAGCAGTTTTCCTGAATCTGAGGCTCCAAACAGACAAGTAAAGTCCTTTCCGCAGACGGCTCTTTCAACCTCGAAGTCGACGCCCTCGATCTTTCTCGGCGAGTAGACGACCGCCTCTGGGGATCCGCCTTGGCCCTTGCGCACATTGCCCCAGGCGTAGGCGTCGCCGTTGCTCAGGACCACCACGGCATGACCCATACACGCCGCCAGGTCTACGATCTCGGTCCCGGCCGGCGGGAATTCCTTGAAGAGGGTGGCGGACGGTGAACGAACGAGGAGCTCTCCGAGGCCCAGCTCGCCCTTTTGTCCAGCGCCGAAGCTGTAGATCTTGGTCTTCTTCCCCTCGGCGTCTTGTTGGACGACGAAGGAGGCTTCCCAGGTTGCGGCGATCAGGGCTGGTGTGGCCGAGGCGGCGTTTGCTTCATCCTTGCTGAGCTGGACTTGTTGGAACACTGGCTCGTCGGTCTCTGCTGCTGAGGTGAGGCCGCATGCGCCGCTGGTCGCGTCTCCGCTCCACCAGAGTTGTCCAGATTTCGTGAGGAGAAGGGTGTGGTTTCCGCCTGCTGCGATCTTGACTACTGGCGATTCGGTGTCCTCTGGGAAGAAGATGGCTTGCTTGGGGACGGAGACGTCTTCTTTGTGGCCGATGCCGAGCTGGCCTGATCCGTTGGAGCCAACGGCGAAGAGGACAGACATCTTGTAAAAATGTTTCGCCTTGATATGATACTGTTGGTTTGCCTGATGAGGGAGCTTTCTCTCGACGAGGAGAGCTTCCTGAGCTTGGTGAGGTAGCTAGTAGCTTCTGCGGACCCCCGCGAAATATCGCAGTAAGCAGATTCGTCCCCCACCAGTTTCTCGCATGCATTTAAGCAGTTCCATGGAGGGGCCTTTCGGCCAATCTTTCCCGCGTCTCCGCCAATGGATCCGCGCTGCAAAGATCAAAAAGCGGAACTTGGGCCGCCAACTTCTTTTTCTTCTCATCATTCGCATCACAACACTCTCGCAGGACGGTGCTTGCAGACAGCGTCACGATTCGACTCTCGATTCTGCACCAGAGTTGTTCGTCGCTTGTGAGGATGTGAGAGGTTTTCTCTTGGAGTAGAACCTTTTGCAGCCCTCTCCAACAGAAGATTAATTTCCACCTGCGCAACGAAAATCTTCTAACCTGACAAGAAAAGCGTGCTCCGCATACGGCACGATGGCATCTTCTTCGGCTCTCCCTTCACCTCAGGCCGCCGGCGGCATCCCCGCTGGAATGGAAAATTTCGTGGTTGGCCTGATTGGTATGGGAGACATGGGGAAGATGTACGCGCAGAGGCTTTCTGCCGCTGGATGGAAGTGAGTAATTGTTCATTCCCTGGCTGGGCCTCTGCGCTATTCGATTCTTCTGGTAAGCTTCTTCTCCCGTTCTGTTCACATCCTCCTTCAACACCACCACATCTCCCCATTGGTCATGATGACAAGAGCGCATTTGGCTAGAGTATCGCCCAAGGCATTCTCAGGTAACCATTCTGGCCCTGGGTACCGCTGAGGGCCTTCCATGATGATACACCTAGCTACCTTAAACTTTACCTGTCTGAACCTTCACAATCATTCTGTTCTTTTCTATGACTCGCATCTTAGAGAACCGCGAAGCTAACAAGCTTTTCAGGAATCTGCAATAGCTTCATGCCCTATCTTTGCTATACCACCCGCTCAGCTTATACTGTGTCGGAGAGAAAAGAGGAGGATCTGCAAGAAAGGGGAAGATGGCTGACGTCCCGGGTGTCGGCAGGATCATGGCTTGTGACCAGGAAGAAAAGTACGAGAGCCTGAAAGAAGAGTTCTCTGGAAATGTATGGGAATGCCACCAGACCTGCCCTGCCGCACGCTTTCTAGCGTGGGAACCCCTAGGTGTTCAACCCCGGCTGAGCAGTTTCTTGATAGAACAATGTACAAATTTGCCGAAATGGCCACTACGTCTCCCGCGCCAGCGACTACATCATCTACAGCGTTGAAGCTGCCGCCATTGACCGCGTGATCGCCCAGTATGGACCTTGTATGACCTTTCCCCCGTTGCCACTGCCATCTCTGCCCATGCTTCCGAGCCCATTCTCAAACCACGAGAGGCTCATCATTGTCTAACATGATCCTCCAGCAACCAAGCTCGGCGCCATCGTCGGCGGCCAAACCTCCTGTAAGGCCCCTGAGATCACAGCTTTTGAGCGTCACCTCCCCACCGACGTCGAGATCGTCTCCTGCCACTCCCTCCACGGCCCCAACGTCGACCCGCGCAACCAACCCCTCGTCATCATCGGCCACCGCGCGTCCGCCGTCGCCGTCGCGAGAGTCGAGACCGTCCTTTCCGTCCTCGGCTCCAAGCACGTCCACCTCACGGCCCTCGAGCACGACCGCATCACCGCCGACACCCAGGCCGTCACCCACGCCGCCTTCCTCTCCATGGGCAAAGCCTGGCACGCAAACACCCAGTTCCCCTGGGAGATGTCGCGCTACGTCGGCGGCGTGGAGAATGTGAAAATCAACATTATGCTGCGCATCTACTCCCAAAAGTGGCACGTCTACGCCGGCCTCGCGATCCTCAACCCCGAGGCCCGCAAGCAAATCTCCCAATTCGCCCGCTCCGTCACGGACCTGTACAAGCTCATGCTCGAAGGCAACGCCGTCGCCCTCCGCGCCCGCGTCCTCGCCGCAAAGGAAAAGGTGTTTGGCCACGACGGCAGCCCCAAGTGGGCTGACCGGCCCCTGCTGAACCCGGACCTCCTCGAGCGCTTCTCCCTCGGGAAAAAGGAGGACCAGACGGAGCCGCAGCGCGCAAACAACCACCTCAGCCTGCTGGCCATGGTGGACTGCTGGGCGCAGCTCGGCATCGTTCCCTACGACCACATGATTTGCTCGACACCGCTGTTCCGGCTGTGGCTCGGCGTCGCGGAGCACCTATTCCGCAGCCGCGAGCTGCTCGACGACGCGCTGCGGACGGCGGTGGAGGACCACACGTACCGCTCCGACGATCTCGAGTTCACGTTCGCGGCGAGGGGGTGGGCCGAGTGCGTTTCGCTGGGTCACTTTGAGACGTGGAAGAACCGGTTCGAGACGACGCAGCAGTTCTTCCAGCCTCGGTTTAAGGATGCCGTGGCTGTGGGTAATGCCATGATGAAGGCTGTGCTGGAGAGCACCAAGAATTGATGAGACTCGTTTTGCGTGTGATGGGAATGGGGATAGAGCTCATGAAATGTAGTTATGATGGATGATTTTCATTGATTAACAGAGCCTTGGCAAGCTTCGCTTGTCCTACACTTGTCTACTGCCCACCTCTCTATTGGGGTATATGCCGTACCAGAAAGCAATATCGGCAATTCCTGTTCGCAACCGGGGAATCCTTTTGTGCAATCCAACGCCTGAGCAACCAACACCGCTACTCTTCTTGCCATGTCGACTTCTCAAACCTGAGTGATCAAATCCGGCTGATGCATCTCCACGCTTTCTTCCAAGACGGCCACACCGTTCAGGACAGTGAGAGGCTGTGCGAGGAAATTTCCCTGTTCTTCCTCCTGTGCCTCCATCTCCGTGGCGTCGTCGCCAAGATGGCTACTTACACCGGCCGGAAGACTTGTAGTGGTTGAAGTCGTTGTGTCCAGCCACGAAGCGTCGTCTTCATTTGGTTCGGAAGGCTTCTCGACTTGGGCGGCGAGGTTCGGGGTCCCTGGGGATCGAGGTAGATTGGCGTGTGGGACAAGAAGAGTGTAAGGGGTCACTGGTCGCGGTTCGAGTGACGAAGGACCGTTGATATTGAGCTGCGCTGCCAAGTGGCTCGCTAGCTGCGCATCGCTGATGTATCTGCCGGTATCTGAAGATGATGCAGAGGATCCGGTCAAGGCCTGAAAAGAATGTCAGAAGTTGTCCATAAAACGGTTGAACGGTGGTCCTCGCCGGCAGCAAGGAAAATTCACTCACCCCTGAAGATGATCGAAGACCAATGTTGGCAAGCAACTGAGAATTACACACAGGTCTCTCGCGAAAGAGGTGGAAGCCGTAGCCGGTGGCTGCGGTGGCAGGAATGTTGCCCTTAGCGATACCATCCAGACTGATAAACGCTCGGTCTGCTCCGCCGGGGCGACAGTACGAGCAGATCTTGTACTGACACTCATCTTTGGACTTGGGTACCCAAGGAGCGGACATGTTGGTCTCTAGAATGTCGTCCAGGTCGTAGGTGCTGGACGAATGTGTGCCATCGTGGCCTTGATTAGGTACCGGCTTCGCTCGGAAAGATTCTCGACGAAGGACGTCTCCAAGCTAGATGGTAATAAGCGCATCAGCAAATGCATAAGGCATTTTGTGTTGGATTGACGTACGTGCTTCCGTTGATTGAAGATAGTCATAAGTTGATCAGTCGTGTAGGTGGTCGTGATATCCCTCGGGGGCATCTCCTCGAGAAAGCTGGCAGCATTCCCTGATCGTTTCTCCGGACCGCGATTCCTCGGCTGAACGGCAGTAATCAGATGCCTACCGATATCGTCAAAAGTGACCTGGAGTGTCAGTACTATGTTCGTATCGTGATGCTGCATGAGCTAACCTCTTCGCCATTGGAGATACAATTGCGCAAGATTTCTTCCTGGTCCTGGCTACACCGGTACAGCCATCCGAAGTGCCCGTAATTACCGCATGAATCGCATCTGAGGATGTAGCTGTACACTCGAACCATTGTGACGTGTGTGCAAGCGCCGTAGGAACGCGCCAGGCGGTGTGTCGGCTGGGGTGCCATATTGATATCGGACAGCCCAAGTTGCGGCACACAATTCTCGAGGAGATAGCCGCCCGATGATGGGGATGGGTGTTTAGATGATACTCCTAGGTGCGGTGGTCATGGAGCAAGGTGTAGTAGGAGGTGACTTTTGCTCAGTACTGTATGTTGAGGAACTTGGAGGAGGGAGCCCATATTGGTGATTGCACTTGAGAGGCAGGTACAGCTGTTGCTCATGGTGGGAAGGAGCGCCCGACTCACTCACCTACCTTTCATCTCGTCCTCCACCATGAGATGCATGAGATGAAAGAAGAGCCAATTAAAATGTAATCCTGAGTGTTCGACGAGGTATACACAAGGTAAGGCAGACACTTCACTTCAAGTTCTACTGCTTCATGATCAAAAGTGCCTAAGGTCGTGTTCAGAGAATTGTGTTTCTGAGGCCCTGACTGTTATAAAGCCTATGTCTATCTTGAGATGTGAGACGATTGTGTTGTCTTGCCTTATGACACACTCCTTTACATTGTAGTTCGGTTGTTCAATGAGCTTTGTCAAAGCTGTTCTTTAATAAGATATAATATGTTTAGTTGTCTCGTGTCTTGGATGACAAAGACATCAAATTGAACAACGGTCACTAAGCGACACATATTTTCGTTTCGAATGATTCTATTTTCTGTTTGACGCCTCTCACAACTAGCAAGATGGAAACGTCAAGACCAAGTTTGAAATCAACGGCATCATGAACTCAACGCCGACATTCTGGCACGTGGTTGAGGATGAAGGTCGGACACACACGTCGACTAAATGAGTACGCGGTGACTAGACCTATGATTGAAATAATCGATCTGCATTCTCACTGTACTTTTTTGACATTGGATGCGTTAGTGCGTACTTATGACCATGCCGATTCCATGTCGATCATGAGCACAAGTGAGCAAGGACCGTTTCTGGCTGTACAGGATTCAGTCGACAGTCATGAAACGGCCCCTACTTCTTTATACGCAAGGTCCGTCTTGAATTGAGGTAAGCAGGGCCTGGGAGGTAAAGCGTGGTTGAATAGATAGATACAGCTTGACATGGCTCATCTGATAATCCCGGCACAGACCGAGGATGTTTGACGAAACCTAGTTGCCGGATGCTGTAAACACACTATATCCAGACTCTGAGATGCAAAGCCTGGCATCGGGATCAGAAGTAAAGTCGTTTGGATGATCTTCGGACGACCCGGGAGGGCAGAGCATGAAGCTTCGTCATTAAACTAGCTGAAGTGAGGGGACGACTGAACGGGGTCAACCCGGCATTGCGGTAAGATGGTTGGCAGGTGCAGACAGACAAACAGAGTTGGACTTCCTCCCACTCGATTGGGATAAGGTAATAGCGTAAAGTGCGTGAGTGCATGAGAGGGGATGAGCTGGCGTGCGACGTGCATCTGTCTATTCGGTGCCGCCCGTCATTCTCTGGGCCGCTGCCGTCCCTCCCCCTCCTCTCAGAACTCATGGACCAAGGTGAAAAAACAACAGACCTCGGGCCATTGTTAGAGAGCAGCCAATGGGACACTCTTCTTGAATACACCCCTGCAGCTCCGTCCAGCTCTAGCCCGTCATGCAACATCCCGGTTGTGTTGCTCGGAGGAGGACGAATGAGCATTTCGCAGCAGCGAAGCTCTGGTCCAGCGTCGGCACCACCCCCATCAATTCAGTCAATTTCCCCCCCAGCCCGAGGCCTGTCTTGTCGTGCTTGTCTGCCTCTAGTGGAAGTCTGCCGTGCCCAGGTCGTATCCGTACGCCCCCAAGGCCCCAGCTGTGTCAACCTCCTCGACCACTCGACCACACATCAACAACCCACTCCGTCGTTCCCTCTCTCTCTATCGCTGCCGCCCAACCTCCCCTCCTAACGACGGCTCAGACGCTCTCTTCACGTCCTGCGATCTCGAAGTAAAGTTGGTATGTTGCCCTGATTTCTTCCCCTCTTCTCGTCTCGTTCGTGTCAATTGTGAATTGAGGGTCTCCAGCGAGCCAAGCTCCAGTCGCGCGCTATCAACCAATCGCACCTGGGTCGGTCGGCAGAGCGACGCGGTAAACAAATCATTGGCCCCCAGCGCTGCCACTCCCTCCCACTCTGGAGCCGCAATTCCAATTGACGAACACCCCCCGGAAAACCCATCGCAAACACCCTCAAAGACGGGCCTCCCAAGCTGATACTCCTCCCTTCACCGCAGTTTCCCCCGCGATTTTCTCGATTACGTTAGCGATACCCCGGAAACTTTAGCCCACCATGTCGGTCAAGTTCGAGAAGGACACGATAAAGAAGGGTGTCGAGGAGGTCAAGAAGGGCCTCATCGGTGAACCTCTGCCCGGTACCAGCGGCAAGCACCCCATCTCCGAGGCCATCGGCACCGCCATCACCGGCGGCAAGAAAAATGCGGGATCCAAGGGCTATCTTGCGGTTCGTCCTCCAATACCTCCACTCCGTTCCGTCATGTGTGGGCGATACGATAGAATCGCTCGCTGCACCATGGTCGGGAGTATGGATATGCCAGGCCGAAATGCTGACGCTGTGCAACCCAGGCCTACATCAAGCAGCTCGAGCAGAACCCTCTGCGCACCAAGATGCTCACTGCTGGAACTCTTGCCGGTGCTCAGGAGCTGATCGCATCTTTCCTCGCCAAGGACCGCAACAAGCATGGCAACTACTTCACCTCGCGTGTACCTAAGATGGCCGCCTACGGCGCCCTCGTCAGCGCGCCCCTCGGCCACTTCCTCATCTGGGCCCTGCAGAAGACCTTTGCTGGCCGCACCAGCTTGCGCGCCAAGATCCTGCAGATTATCGTCAGCAACTTGATTGTGAGTGGCATGACTTAGCGAGAGCCGTCTATAATGTGCGTGCTGACCCATCATCTGCAGATTGCGCCCATTCAAAATTCCATCTACCTCACCGCGATGGCCCTCATTGCCGGTGCCAAGACCTACCACCAGGTCCGCGCGACCGTCAAGGTTGGCTTCTGGAAGGTCATGAAGGTTAGCTGGGTCACTTCCCCGCTGTGCTTGGCCTTCGCCCAGAAGTTCCTCCCTGATCAACTCTGGGTGCCCTTCTTCAACCTGGTGTCCTTCATCATCGGCACCTACATCAACACCATCACCAAGAAGAAGCGTCTTGCTGCCCTGCGCAAGAAGCACTTCGGTGACGGCCGCTCCCCCTCCATGGGAGGTCGCCCTGAAGACTACCCCGGCCCCAAGGACTACCCTGGCCCGATGGGAGGTCCTAACCCCCCTTACTAAACGACTCTTCTATGGTGAGATGGTTGAGAGATGACAGCAAAATAACGCCCAGTTGATGAGAAATCTGGTAACATCTAATACGAAAACGATATCAGTCCTTTGGGGCGGATCTCTGGAGTTGAGGGGCGTGGAGGCAGTGTGAAGATACGCGAGCTGGGAGCAAGCGGCTTGGATGGACCGCAAACGACCGCCGAATATCCCTGTACAATTTGCTTGCTTCAAATGTTGCTATCATGTTATATGTCCCATGTGTCGGTAGATAGGTTCAAATGCGCTTGGATTTTTTAAGTTCAGTATGCTTGGTATTTCTGTCCGAGGCCCATCTTCCCAGGTCTATCTTTATGCTGCATGATACGAGTTGACCCTGTATCACACGTCCTAGTGATGGATTGCCTCACTTTGTAATGGTCTCTGAATATGATTGCCCATGACTGACTTGCGTATTCGAGACGTATACTTGCTCGGGAGCAACCTGAGGTACCCTTCATCCGATACCTCGACGCCACAACAGAAGCCCTTATAGGCCCCGCCAATTCCGTTCCTGTCACCAGCCAGGAGGCGCCCGTCTAGGTCGACGGGTCAGGTCAAACTGGCTGGGTGGTGGAGTGGTTTAAGGTCAACTTTCAATTATACGCCAACCAGCCTACTCGACGACAGGCTTAGCGAGTACCCGAGTTCGAATCCCAGCATGAGCACCAAGAGATGTAGCCACACCGGTGGTGAACTCTTTTTTTTTCTTTTTCCCTTTCTACCTCCATAGGTAGTGGGCACCGCCTGCGTTGCTCATATTGGAGTGAATCGTTTTCCTGTAGGTGTCTGTGTTCCTTTACTGAGGGATCGCCTTCATCACTCCCCTGCCGTCGCCTCGCCGGTGTCGACCATGAAGCCAGGACTCCAGTACTCCCATTCGGGACACTGCTTGTCCACCCACAACATACCCTCGCTAAGAAGATCCTCCAAGGCAGTCTGGGCTCGTGCCCTCGGCCATCGAAGATTAACCATTAGCATCGAGATGCTCACGTATCCCAGCACCTGCACGGCCTCCAACACCGCGCTCTGGTCCGTATTGAGCTCCTTGGGTACACTCCGAATGTACGACTTGCTCCCGACCTTGATGACGCTATGCGAGCTACCCAACGGCTTCAAGGTACCGACGGCTCTCAACACGTCGTCCTCCGTCACCTCGCTCGCGCCCTCCATGCGTCCCTTCATGATGCGCTCCCGAACCTCACGGACGCCAATCAACCCGCCGTTCTCGTCACGCGTCGCGCTGCAAACCTCCACCACGCGCACCGCCAGCTCAAAGTAGAAGTCATTGACTGACCGACCGAGCAGCTGCGCCCATATTGACGACGACCCACCCCCGCCCGAGGACGATGAAGAGGACGCGAGCGGGTCGACGCCGATGGCGGAACACATGCGGGCGAACTGGGCGCGGAAGGACGGATCTGAGCGGATATCTTTTGCGTGGGTCTGCGCGAACTGTTGGAGGAGGGAGCGAAAGACGGAGAGCTGGGTTTCGAGGGCTTGGGAGTTGCTGGTGCGGAGGTTGGAGCCGTGGGATGCGTACTGCGCTGATGTGATGCGGGAGCGGTCGAAGGCCGCAAGGCCGACGCCCTTGCGGGACATCCTTTTGCGGTGTTCGTCTATCGGATCGCAGTGTGCAGGATGTTCGTATGTGTAGGAGGGTGGTGGAGGATGACGTTCGGCCGGGGATATGTCACTGTAGTCGCGGAAGAAGGTGGAGGTTGCGAATAGAGGGGCGTTCGGTGGTCTTGGTGGATGCCCGTATCGGAAGGTTATCGAAGCCGATGAGTGACATGCGGTTTCCCGGCGGACACTCCGCTCTCAATCTCGAAAGATGACATAATCTCTGAGTAGATTCTCCACTATTCCGTTTTTATCCCAAAGCTGCCCGCGGGCTCGGCTGTGCCACAGAGGGCCCACACTAAGCGACTTCCACAATCGAGTACCAATTCCACATCACGTGCTTCACCCTCCCCACCCGGAGAATCATCGGTCGCACCAGCCACTAAACGGGCCCAAACCCCCAGCAGAAAGGGCACAACCCTTACTGAAATCCAACTCGCAAAATTTCGGTCTGAGTCTGTCTCCCAAAGCACCATAGACGCCTGCCTCACGATCGCGTTGCGAATTTCCTAACAGTCCCCCTCCATCCCGCAGCAACCATGTCGTCCACCCAGACCGTCCAGTGCTTCGGCAAGAAGAGAACCGCCACCGCCGTTGCCCAGTGCAAGGTACGATAACGATAAATTCCTCCTCCCCGAAGCAAGAGACCAGCTCCGATTGAAGATTTGGCGAAGGAGGGGCGACGATGTTTTGGATACTTGGAAAATATGGAAGGCTGACTGTGTTTTGCGATTAGGCTGGCAAGGGCCTCGTCAAGGTCAACGGCAAGCCCCTCTCGCTTGTCCAGCCTGAGATCCTCCGCTTCAAGGTACGATTATTTATCCCGCGCGAAACTCCGATAGAGACTTGGTCGGCAAGAGATGGAAATCTGGAATAGAACCCACGGCATTGAGGGAAGGGACGCATAGGGCGAGCGCTGCGATGCTACGCTCTGTTTACGGATGCGAAGAGTTGTGCGCAACGTAGCGCTCACCCTTTGCTTGCCAATTCGCGAAATCGGTTCGAGGAAGACAAGCGACCAGGGTCTAAACGAGAAACTCGCAATATGAAAACCTCATGAGCCCGAACGAGAAAGAAACTAACCCGTCTCCCGCACCACAGGTCTACGAGCCCCTCCTCGTCCTTGGCCTCGACAAGTTCGCCAACATCGACATCCGCGTCCGCGTCACCGGTGGTGGTCACACTTCCCAGATCTACGCCATCCGTCAGGCCATTGCCAAGTCCGTCGTTGCCTACTACCAGAAGTTCGTCGACGAGCACTCCAAGAACATGCTCAAGCAGGCCCTCGTCCAGTTCGACCGTACCCTCCTCGTCGCCGACAACCGCCGGTGCGAGCCCAAGAAGTTCGGTGGTAAGGGTGCCCGCTCCAGATTCCAGAAGTCTTACCGTTAAACGGTACTCTTTCTGTTTTCTGGGAGAAGGTGTGGAACAGCCTGGGGAATTTGGGGGAATTTATGCGGCAGTCAACAAAAAACCTTGGGAAGGAAACTGTCGTGGTTTCCCGGGTCCGGTCAGCTTTTGGTGTTTCCCGCGAAAAATTTGGCAGTTACTGTTTTACGGGGGAGTCAAACGTGGATCAAAAGGATCTGGTTCCGTTCCTCTCCCTTTCTCGTTCGTCTTTCAAAGGAAATAAAGACTTTCGAAAAGGGATGGACGGCCAGAGAGAGCATTCGATTTCCGGGTCGATGCACATTGCATGGCATGCCTCGCGGTATCGCTGCTTGGCTTGGTTTGTAAAGGGTCAGGCAGGCAAATGAAACATTGAAACTTCATGACACGGCGTTCTGGGCTCGAGCTATGCGTGTGCCGTGTTTCTTTTTAATTTCACTTCCTTCTAATCCTCCTTTCGTTGCACTCTATGGTATGGCTGGGAACGGTTGTGTCCATCACGCAAGGGTATGATGGTTCTCCAACGATGACATTCAACAATTTCCCTACGTGTCCATGAACCCCCTCGATGTCGGTTGGGTCTATATGGTGTTCTATGCTTACTGAAACCTCGCGGGCCAGCTTCCTCGGCCTCGCTCTCCTGCTGCATACTCATTCGGAATCAGTCGCAAAGTGTCCTCTTACACTGTGACCTTCTTTGCGCGCATTCCACCTCACCGGTCAACTAAAGAGTGCATCGGTCAAGACCATTCTCTACACGTTCAAGTTTACTCACTTCAATCCGACCTCCTGTCTTTATGCCATTCAAGTTCTTGCACCTGCCTTGAGCCCGGCTGCTATCTCATATCACTTCTCCAGTATCCCCTGGATGGCTAGTCATAGTCCTCCGTAAGCGAGGCTTCGAAGTCTGATACAAAGCAAAGCTCATCTGTCCCTGATTGCTCACCTTCAGCCACGGCCCGGTCTCTGAGTCCTTCGCGTGAGTCAACTCCTTACCCTTGTTATCTGCTCAGTCACGTCCGCCTGACAAGGTTTCATAAGCACTGGCCGCACATACACCTTCGTCCACAACAGGAAACGAGTGGGCAGTCACCAGTGACACAAAAAGAGTATCTCTCGAGGTCCTCGTCATGAGGGGCAAAAGCTAATGATCAGTGGGAGGCTTGAACTCCCGGCCTTGGCATTACTTGACATCGCTGATGAGATATTAGTACCACGCTCTAACCAACTGAGCTAACCGACCAGCTGATTTGTTGCAAGTTCTTGGGCTTGAAGCCCTAAACAAAGGGTATCATCAGATTGCCCCCCACCTTGAGGACAAGGGTGGTGGTGGTTTGCGAGAAAATGGAGGGGGGGGGGGGGGGGGGGTTTTTTGTGCGTTGTGTTGTTGGTGTTGCGGCTCGCGCTCTTTACAGGGAAGGTTGTACTCCGATAATTTGGGGTGGGGGGTGGGGGGTGGTGGGGGGGGGGGGAGGGGGGGGGGGGGGGGGGGGGGGGGTGGCTTTGGTCCACTGAGTGCATCGGTTAGACGCTCGCGGCCTTTACAGTGAAGTGACTACTCGTAAGATATGGGGATTGAGTGTGTGGTTTTGGATTCTATACCATGGGGACTGCCTCTTGGTATGGTGGTGATGTTGAGACGGGCGTTTTGGTGTGGCCTGCATGCCTCAAGTGCGCCTGAAGCTCACAAGCGTTTTTGCTTTTAATTGACAAGACAGATTGTCGCAAGACCATTGAGGTCTAAGAAGTAATAAACTCACTTCCCAAGGACATTTCTGTGCTCTAAGAGTTTATCTATTGCATATAGCTAAATGTGTTTTTCATGATTCTCATGAAGCTCACCGTGAGACATGACACCCTGTAAAGTAAATCAACAAACTTCCCCAAATGACGAGCCAGCATTAGCTGTCCACACTACAACTTACAATAAGACAAGATGAAAGTTTGGGGAACCACACCTCGTTCGTTCATTCTATGCCCCTCAACAATTTGATTCACGAGAGTTGGAAAAATACCAAATATTGTGGCCGTCTTTACTCATACTCTTTCCGAATACATCTCTTTGACAATCCGACCATGCTCTTAGAACACAAAGTCGGATTCGTTCCCCAAACCGAGCCCGTTCGAGCCACCATGCACCTGGGTGAATCTCACCCACCACGTGGGTCAACAAATTGAGTCACCACCAATCACCATTCCCGGCCCATTCGCACCATGACTACCATGACACCGATTCCTCAAAGATCCGCGCATTTCAGACCCGCCCTCTAGGGCTTGAAACAACGCACAACTGGCTCGCCTTAGAGGAGACCAACTTAGTTGCTCAACTCGTCGCGTTCTGCAACAACAGCCCAACAGCTCAATTCGAGCTAATCCCCGATGGCACAATTGGCTAGCGCGTCAGACTGTTAATCTGGAGGTTGGTGGTTCGAGCCCACCTCGGGGAGAAGCAGTGGTTAAAATCCACCTGGGATCATTCTCTTTTGTCATTTTTGCATGTTGGCATGTTTGAAAGTGTTCAGTGCCTTGCTTTATCGGTATCCTTGCTTGTTTACCATTGTTGTTGCGGTTGTTCGTTTCAAACTTTTGCAAGCCTCAACCGCCTCAAAGTTTAACGGCGCTGAGCTGACTTGGAGTTGGAGAATTCAGACTTTTGTGTCTTGGTCACAACGATCCGACCGAGACTCAAGCATAGACTCAAGCAAAGTAAAGATTCACGACGACATCGCACCCAATCTGGACTATTCTTGTAGACATCATCGTTTTTCTGCTTCCTCCCATGAGGGGTTTTCCCGTTGTATGAGACACCAGAACAAAGTAAACGCCTGTGACCCGTAGCCCGCGTCCTTCATTCAGCCTGCTTCCTCGCCTTATACTCAACTTCGAGCAGAGAGTGGTATAGTGAAATCTCAACCTCTCCAGCAGCGGAGAAATCTACGGGGAAGTGGCTTCGGTTGTGTTCAACGTTAGTGTCTTGATTCTGATCGGCCGACTTGCCTCTGAGTCCAGATGCCTGCCAAGAAGGGTCTTCAGGATCATGTCTGTCAGCCATGATGCGCTGCAGCATGATATCTCTGGCTCTTAGAGATCACTTGAGGCCAATCGGCTGCTTTCGGAGGTCGATTCATTTCGATTTTCTGCATTGATGCTGCATGTGTGGGGTCGGCACGGTGTGGTCAACATCCTGTCTATCGACGTCGTGTTGTCAGAGCTGTCGGCAGTGATGCATTCGCTGCGATAATGGAGAGTCCTTCAGGCTTCAAACAAGAATCTTCTCTCATGAAGATGCCAGAGCAAAGATGAACGATGATGCATCGAATGTTCTTCCCGGTGACGCTTGCCTCGTAGCGTTGTATGGATCGGGGTGCTGGTGACTTTCCAGTCCGGTGTCTCCAGAATTGAGTAGAACAGCTATGTCTGAAGTAACTCTAGAGCTGTTTACCGACTGTGTGTGACATCACGGAAGTCAGCCTAGTCGACAGGTCGATAGCCTCATAGCGACAGCGACAGCGTTAACGACTTACACGGAACTCTTTGTTGCGAAGGTGAAGCTTTGGATGGAAGAAGGGCATTTTCGCCTAGTCCTCTGCCAGACCTGGTCGACCTTACTGGCTGACGAGAGGGGATCTTTGTGAACCTCCCTGGCCGGGCAAGCCTCTGTGCGACGAGCATCAGTAGGCCCAGAGAAGCGTAGGCGTAGATGGTCAGAAATAAGATGGAGCGACTGAAGGTCCGGCCTGCGTAATCGGTAAACAGTGCTTCTGACATCGTTCGTTAAATTTGTTCATGCAAGACCAATAGAGACGAATCTCTTCTGTCTGCAGCTTCCTCTCAGAACCTTATATAGTAGTCTATAGGCAGGATTGTTGAGTCTTCTGTTGTCAGGTCGACAGCATCCAATATTCATTGGGGCGCATCTTGTGCCAGTCCGGACGATTCTCCCAGTAACCCCGCCGATCTCAATGTCATCAGGTCAAACAGGTGGTAAGTTTGCTGCAATCTGAGGGAGCCGGGCGGTTGTCGTGACCACCTCGCAGTGCGCGGCCACCGAGGAGAAAAACCCATCTCTGTGAGGGTTTTACGGCCACAGCAGAAAACAAGTGTACCGTTTCGGCTCCCACATTGGCCGAGAAACATGCCGAGCCCGAGTTCGAAGCATTCGATGTCATCATGGATGATCTTGAGAGTTAAACAGAACAGTATTGGCTTGGTGTAGCGGTCTGCCTCGTTCGGTCAGAATGACTTCAGCTGCTGGGTGCCGGCAGAGCAGCTCTGACAAGGCCCAAGCGGATGGACTGAAGATGAACATGCGATGAATCACAAAAAGAAAAAGAAAAGGAACCGCTTAATCAATCATTGATTCCATGCCTCAGACTTCACCGAGGCTGCCGTGCAATTTAGGTTACTCACAACTTGCATCGTCTTAGTCTACTCCCATGGTTCCGAAGATCGTGACTCGATGTCAGATCTAAGTTTGTGTATTTGAGAGGTTTAGACTAAATTCAGCTCGAATAAAGTCCCGTTCAGTTCATTCAGGCTGATATATGGCAGCCGTTGTAGATATCACATCCGGCGGCTCGCTTCATCCGACTCGCAGTCACCCGAGACATCGGGCCCGATGGACCCACTTTCGGGTCAGACACAGGCCCGTTCAATGGCCGGACCGTGGACGGGAGGAGACAAGTCAACTAATACCACTAGGCTGGGTTACTTTCATTGTCCAGGCCATTTCCATTTCTCATAACAATCAAAAATAAATGGGCGGCTCCACAGATGTATGAAAGGATCTCGACACCTCGAGCTTGCCTCTCCGAGTTAGTAGTCACCTCACTGCTGGCTTCTCGGACCTTGCCCCGAATGGATGTAAAAAGTTCGCGTGGTAAATCCATACAGAAAATCCACTCAACTACAGAAGAAAACGGTCAAGGGTTTGGTAATAGTTGGAGTTGCACTTCGGAGGGGACTTTCCGCTTGAATTATTCGCCTCTTTAGGGCTCGATTTCTAAGCGACGTTGACGCTTGTTACGTCGGTGGAACAAAGGAAGCGAGCCTGGACGCTATAGTATCAATGATGCGTGAAAGCGAAGTGTTAGCCCGCGAAAAGTCCTTTGATGATCCTGTGGCCTTGTGGGGATTCTAGTTCGCCGGCTAAGGAGGGATGATGATTTTGGCTTGCTCAGGAAAACCCGGGAATCTGGAGCTGCGTGGCTTCCTCGCTTAAGTGTTTTCTCGGATGCTGAACCAGAAACGGAAACTCAATGGTTGGTCTAATTGCCTAGATAAGCCACGCCATGTGTTCACTAACTTTGGATCGATTTATTTGCATGTCTTTTCGTTGCCAAAAGGCACCGGCAAGACTGGGTAACGGCAACATGAAGAATAAGTTGCATTTTCAACGCTTCCTGAGGTCTTGGTCAGGTTGTACAGGAATGTGGAACGGAACGATCATACTGTCCCGGAAACCTGGGAATTTTAGCTCATGCAGTAAGACATTTAGTTCTCTATTGGTATGCTGCAAAATTCACACCGGAGGATGGTCGTACACGGACCACAAGATATCACATCGCGGGATCAGCTCGTGTGACATCGTGGGATTTTGAGATCCAAAGTCATGCCCAATACTGCGATTGTCGTCCGAGCCATCCAATGAACCGCCGAAGTACTGCCAGTCTGACAACATTGATCCCACCAACATCAAGTCCCTAATGCATCTTGATTCACATGCCAAGTTAGATCGAGACCGCGAACGGCATTCCTCAAGTGAGCAGACATTCCCAGCTTGACGCAAACGTCAAGGTGCCCCTGAGGACCTGCACACAGCCAAGGCCTAGCTCACCTTTGGCTGCATGCTAGCCACGCCGATCTCCCATACAGAGCGTCCGAGCTCTATGCCCTAGGAAGCAGCCTTGGCTTCCCCTAGCGGCATCCATTGAGCACGACCAACCAATCTCGAGCTGTGATATCCTTGCCAGGCTCACGATGGTCTCAGCCGTGGCGCCCTCTCTGGCATCTGCTAGTAAAAGGGACAAACCAATTTGAACTGACGCGCATTTACCGAGTGAACTAGTCGAGACACTGTCGACACACCTCCCGAAAACGCGAGGTCCAGCGTCCCGCGTACCACTGCCGGCAAGACCTTCATTGCCTGCCGTGCCTCCCGACTGCAGCGAGCTGGTGCAACGCTCTGATGTCCCAAGAGGAGGTTAGCCACTTCCTCGACGTGGGATCCCTTGGGAACTGCCTAGCTAAGAACTAGTTTAGCGTCTTTGCTAGAAAGGCGGAATGACAGCCGTAGGGCGAACTTCCCGTGGTAAGACGTCTTCACTACGGTTCGTCCATGCCACCTTTCTCTCTCCTCATATCCCCACGTTGGTCAACAACATGGCCAAGACCACTTTCTTGGACCCTTCGTCAAAGTTTTGAGTACCTGATCAACCTCTCCGGCTTCAGATTCCGACGTCAATTCGCGGACGACCCTGCTTGGGTTTGAGAGGTTTGCAGGACATCATCATCGTCCATCCTAAGTCGCTCCTTTCACGATGTCTGCTACCCGTCTCTTCTTCCTGCTCGCTTGCTTCCTGGGCCTTGGAAGTTTCGTCGCCGCGTCAGATATCTCGTATCAGGGCATCCCCAGCTGTGCTGTAAGCTTATTTCCCACTGACATCCCCTAGCCATGGAATGTGCTGACAGATGCAGATCAAATGTATCTTCCAGGAGATCGGCCATTCGTCCTGCCCCCTAACGGATCAAAAATGCATGTGTAACGATAACGTTTTGGCGGGATACGTGCAGGTATGCGTCGAGGCAAATTGCACTGTCATGGAGATGCTCGGTAGGTCACGGAGTCAGGTTCCCTTAGTGAAGATGTTAAGGCTCATCGAATATCTACAGCGGCACGCAATTCTTCATTGGCTGCCTGTGGTGTTGCCCCTGCTCAGCAGGATACCGTCATGGCGTGGTTCAGGGCGGTTCTTTTCGCCCTACCAACCTTTTTCATAATCGTACGAATGGTGAACAAGTTTCTAAAGCTGTCGCCTTGGGGTTGGGACGACACAACCATCGTCATAGCCTATGTATGTTATGCAGAAATCCACCCTCTCTCATGCCCTCGACAAGTTTTCCTGACAATCGCAAAGGCCGTACTAGCAGCTTTCCTGCCAGCGGCATATCTAGGTAAAGCTCAGATTCCGACTAATGAAATGTATCCTCTAATGTCTTCGTATAGCCGAACAAACTGGTGCAGGGAGAGATATATGGGCACTATCAGAAAACCAAATTACTGATTTTCTTTTGGTAAGGCCGCATCATCGATGCATCTCTGCTTGATTACCTCATGGAGCAAAACTGACTGTGCCAGCTATTTATCATATTCGGTATGCTCTATATGACCTGCCTAGCCTTTATCAAGGCCTCGATCATATTTCTATACCTGCGAATCTTCCCCGACGAAACCTTCCGCCGAATACTCTGGTGTACTCAGCTGTTCAACCTTCTTCTTTGGATCGCTTTCATCGCCGGCACTTTCGGCTCTTGTCAGCCCTTGCACTTCTTCTGGCATGGATGGAAAAGAGATATGGAGGGCAAATGCTTCAACTTGAACGCCTTTGCCATGTGCCATGGCGCATTGAACGTGGCTCTGGATGCATGGATGCTAGTACTTCCAGCAACTCAAGTCTATTCGCTGAGAATGCAGCGCAAACAGAAGCTGGGTGTGATGCTGATGTTCAGCGTAGGAGTTTTGTGAGTACAACGAAGCTGACATGCGAGAATGTTGCTGACTGATAGTTTAAAGTCTCACTGCCGTTAGTGCCTATCGAATCAAGGCCCTTCTCATCTTTGCGACATCATACAACGTCACAGGCAAGTCCGAAACAAGGGACTCACCGTCAGCTATGCACAGTACTGACAGCAACCGCAGCCGACTCATTCCAGAGCTCCCTCTGGTCCAACATCGAGCTATGTGTTGGTATCTTCGTGTCTTGCCTTCCGAGCATACGTCAAGTCTGGAGGAAACTATTCCCTAAGATCCTCGAAGTAACACACCTGTCTTCGAGATCAGCTAGAATGTCTAGATCAGCAAAGGGGTCACACTCTGCCAGCCAAGCCTCACGATCGGCAGCGGACCCCAATGAACGACCGCGACTCGTGTCCTACGAGGAGTCCTCGATAGCGCATCTAGTCGGAGACTTCAACGATATCGACCTCAATAACCTCAGCGATGCGAGCCCGATGGAGAGGGACCCGCCGAAGACGCCCAAAAATAATGTCGTGTTACAGAAGGATCCTGTATCAGGAGGCTCAAGAAGTAGTGATGGAGTCATGAGCCAAAAGGGCTGGGATGAATGAACCCATGAAGGGTTTGAGGATGATTATTCAATAAGAGGTGTATTTCCCACCTCGGCGAAACTCCCGGTATATCGCCTATCTACGATAGCTCCGGAGATGTATGAGGTTGTTATGTGACAAGCTGCTCTTGTCACATTGTCATGCGACTTCATCTTCATGACACAGGGATGCAATGAAGGGCAACCTAGGCGGGCTGAGTACACCCTCGAGAGAGAGAGAGAGTACAGTTTGAACACGCAATGGGGACGTGTTGTCGAGACTCAGCGGGAGGCAGACGAGTTGTTTTGCAGACTGCAACTTCTGCTCGGGATACCCAGAGCGACTGTCTGGAGCCTTCGTCAGATAAGGATGGGTTTTGCCTCAATCTTCTTCTGTAACGGGAAAACCCAGTAGAGATACCACCATACTTACATTTCCATACACAGCTAGAGTTAGTCAATAAAACACCAGCAATAGTTGTGTCTTCACCCACATGATGCCGATCAGGATAAATCTATACGAGTTGACGAGGCGCTGGACATGCTCATTGACGAATGATCATCAACCAATCATAGACCCTTTGGTTGTCGATCGCTCAGCTAGCAAAGTCTAGGCTGAGCTGAGGTGCTTCGCCACCAAAGTTCCAAGACCATAGAAGAGGGGCCGAAGTTTGCCCATGCTAGGGTTCGTCATCCTCTATCTTCACTTCTCTCCAAAAGGCAAAGGCCAGAACCATCAAAATGGCACAGCAGGGAGGCACTTATCGCAGCACCCAAGGCATGTTTTCCTCAAGCCACTCTTACTCCATCGTATTCAGAGATTCATTTCGACTGACTGTTGACATCAGAGGAAAAGCCGTCCGTCAAGGAGAGATCCAGCCCCCATCCTCCAACGCAAAGTCGATGCGACGAAAGGGAGGGGAGCGAGGAGGATTGGGAAATTGTCAAGAATCCTAAAGATGAACCACCAGAGCGACAGATTCGAGGCTTCCATAGTAGCTTTGACCTGCAGCTTGGTTGGGGCAAATGGAAGTTTAGCGCTTTGAGTTGGGAGGTGAATGGTGGGAGTCAGCAGTGTGATCATCACCAGCGGCAGGATACTGGCCGGAATTCGGGCGCAGATGGGGGGAGGGAGGATGATAGTGGGAAGCGATGAAATTAGCAACTAGAAGGCTGCCAGATTCTACAATCTCACTCGACTCCTCGAGTATGGTCGGCATGGAAGCTGGTGTACCTGCTTTACTTGCATTACATCGTCCGCCTCTGCGAGTTCAAGTTTACGCTTCTTGTAACGAAGATTGAGTACAAAAAAGCTCCGTTTTGCCAATGCGAATAGATTCGACAGATTTCTTGATAGGAAAAGTAGATGCCAATCGTCGTTATGGGGCGGTAACTTCAACAAGACCACCTCGCCGCCGGTTAACCCCGATTTGAAGGCTCAGATCGAAGCTTGGTTTGGGACATTTAGTGATCTCAACACATCTATAATACTTCAGAATAGCCGGGTCGGCTATGAAGGTCCGAGGGGCAGGCATATGAGGTCAAATGGTTGAGAATTCCTCGCCTTGTCTTTCGTACACGAACCCCTAGAGTGCTAGAAAGACAAGAGAATAACCACTTTGTCCACATGTAGATATGTTGCACAGAAATTTAGTCCATGAGAACCCCAGGGTCCAGGTTTAACCCAGACAATTGCCTAGCCAAACAAACCGAATCTCAATCCAGTTTACAGCGCCTCTAATCAGATGAACCATTCGCTCTCAAGAGACAAAGTTCAAAATTAGGCTTATGGAAATATAGCTTTCATAGAACCCAAGAGTGGGAAGCCGAACAGCACTTCTCCAAGAGCCGCCGCCAACAGACACAACCAAATTTGACCAAGCACACACTAAAAAGTATTGACAACTCAACTTCAGTAATCACGTCGCGAACTTATTTCTCCTTTTGAATTGATAGTAGAAAAAAGGAGCGATACTTTACTCCTTTTCTCCTCCCTTTGCTGGGTATGACCAACACTTATACCCACTGACTCGTTTGCCGTGAGCAGACCAACTTAATATAAATTGCATACGAGGGGGGATGGACAACGCCAAAACGACGAATGACCAATTCCTCGGGTCCCACTCAACGTCCACCGGCATCTGCATATAGAGTTCATACTTAATCAAACCTCTTTAGATTTAGTTTGCTTGGCAGAGCATCGTAGGGCTTTCGGTCTTTTTATAAACCCATGATCGTCACCCCCCGAAGGTACCGAAATGGCGGGATGAACTTCCGAGTGGGCGAATACAAAAAGAGATTGATTCCCGTCGTTTGCGTCTAAGTGGGATTTGAGGAAAACCTGACTTACCAACGGACATACATATTCACGATTCTCACAAACATGTACGCCTCTATTCTTCTGACCTCTCTGCTCGCCGCCGGCGGTGCCCACGCTGCCGTGGCGCAGGGCTCATGGGGCGTTCGCGCAGACTACTCCCGTACGTAACAACACATCCCCCCCCCCATACTTCCATCCGAAGTCCAACCTCCCGGCCCGCTCGGCCGTAGACGAAAGGATAGATCGCGGGCGAAACTTGGGATGACCTCAACCCCAACCCATCCCACCCAACCACGCCACTGACTAACCCACCCCCCCCCTACAACAGGCTGCGACGCCGCAACCCCCCTAGAAGTCGTCCTCGACGGCGCCCAAAGCAGCTCCTCCCCCTCGGCCAACATCACAGACTTCTCCATCGCCTCCCCCTTCTCCGGCTCCCTCGTCATCAAGGTCGCCGGCGCCGTCGGCTACGGCAGCCCGTACCCGCCCCAACAGGTTGGCGTCGAGGTCTTCGCCGCCGCGACGGCGGGCGACCCGGGCGTGTGGGCGAACGCGACCGTTACGCCCGGTGTCGGGCAGCCTGCTTCCGTGGCGCAGATTGCGTGGAACACGAGGAGCGATGTGACTGTTGCGCCCAAGGAGGGCGAGACGGTTTCGCTGGAGACGATCTTTGATGGTGGGAGCTTGGTTGTTTATTACGTGAGTTTTTTTTCACCCTCTTATCGCCCCTTGAATTTCATGGTGTGCTTCTTTTTGTTGGTTGTGAGGAATGGGTTTGCTGATACAGTGCGATGATGTAGTGCGGTCTTCCTGAGGCTGGTGGACCTGTTGCATGAAGGGGGGATGCTGGTATGATCGGATGAAAGTGGGATACACGACTCGAAGTTGGTTAGACTTGTAGGGTTGAATAGAGATGCCTCTTACCCCATTACCTACCTGTTGGTCTCATATGAGCCCAAGAAAGAAACCAAAGCGAACCACTCTCCCAAATTCCCGCCCACTTTCGCTTCTCACGTGTGGAGAAATCTCGAATTATCGTAGCGACGCTCAAAAGCCCGCTCAACTGAAGCTCTAGTATTGGGCAGTGGTATGCGGAAAGATCTACATGGGGTCTAAAATAGAAAGTAGGGGGTATCACAATACACAAGCATGACAGGAGACCAACAGTCACGACCAAGGCCTCGAACTCGAAGGAAAGCGGTGGCCGGGGCGGGGTTCCTAATCCCTTTTGGCCCTCCTCTTTGCCCTTCGCGCCCTCTTTTTATTCTGCTTCTTCCTCTCAGCGCTGATTTTCCTTTTTTGCCAAAACGACTCGAGCCACGCCCAGATCCAGGAGCGCATCATGATGATGATTGTGCAAAAGACTACAGGGCAGGCAATGACTCAGCTGTTTTCTTGGTCAGTACAAGAGCTGCGGAGCGAAAGGGGTGGTCTCAACGTACAAGAATTGAATGCCCATGGGGTTCTGGATATCCGGAAACTTTTCAAAGTTTTGTCCAAAGTACCCAGTCAAGAAGGTCAGGGGCAGGAATATAATGGTAATGATGGTCAACTGCTTCATGCTCTCGTTCTGGTTCGCCGAGATGGTGTTGAAGATGAGATCAATCAGGTTATCGGCGGACCGCTTGATCTGCTGCATGGACTCGGTGATTATGACACAGTGATCGAGCACGTCGCCGAGGTACGTGTGCGTGAGCGGCGTGACGATGACGCCGCTAGCTGGATTGCGTAGCTGGCGCGCCGCCTCGTCCTGTGACAGCTCAGTGCGGTGATCGCGCAGGACGTTGACGAGGTTGTCGATGGGGTTGAGAAAAGTGAGCATCTTGTTAATCTCGCTGACGCAGATGTAGAGGCTGCGGGTCTGCTTGATGCTCGGGCTCGTGAGAACGTCGAGCTCGAGGTCGCCGATGACGTCGCTGTAGACGGCGGTGAGGGGGATGGCGAGGTCGATGATGGCGTCGATGATAGCCTGGACGACAAGAGAAGCGTCGCAGGATTGGCGGAGGATGGTGGAGGGATCGCCAAGGCGGATGGTGATGGGGCGCTCAATGTCCTCGGCCGACATCTCGAAGAAGGAGATGACTGTGTTGTCCGAGGTCAGGAAGATGGCGACTTGCTCGGCGGAGACGGCGAGGCCGCGCGACATGAGGGAGGAGTGGCGCTCCATGTACTCTGTGCGGACCTCGTTGGCCGAGGCGTGGTAGCGCTGGAGGGTGCGGACAAAGGCTGTCTCCTTGAGCTGGGAGAGCTCGCTCATGTTGCGGTTCAGCTGGGCCCCGTAGCCGCTGCCGTCGCCCTGCGTGACAATGGTCGGTCTGCCGGCCCTCTGCCTTCCCGTCTCTGGGTCTGGTCTCGGCTTGCCGCCCATGGTAAAGGCGCGCTTCAGCTTCTTCATACCCTTACCGGACTTTGCAGTCTTTACGCTCGCTACGTCGTCCGAATCGTCGTCGCTGCTGCTACTACTGCTGCTGTCGTCGTCGAGAAGGAGAACGAGCTTCTGCAGCGTCATGACGATGAAGGCGTGGTTGGCGTACCAGTCGGCCTTTGTGCGGTTCCTCGTGTTCATAATATCTTCGATGGCGAGCTTGTGCAGCTTGTAGTACTTTCCGCAGGCCTGAATGACATCCCAGCTGAGGCCGTTGATGTTGATCCAGCGGCTCTGGACCCACGGCTCCTGGGGTTTCCGCAGGAAGTCGACAAACTCTTCATTCCTAAACTTGTGTTGAACCATGTTGCCCTGGCTGAAGTCGAAGACAGAGATGTCGCACTCGGCACGGAGGGCGGGCATGGAAGCGTGGCCGCCATCCGACTTGTTGGGATCGAAGCCGGGCTCGGAGCCGGGTTGCCAGCCGGGGCGAGACATCTCAAAGTCTCCGTAGTCTTCTACCGGCTTGAAGGTGCCTGCGCGGCGCCGCATAGGGGATATGTTCTGGTCGGTAGAGGCGCGGGTCAGAGGTGCGCCGACATCGTTAGGAGCGGCGACTCGCACGCGTGCCGTAGGCGAGGTCGGGGAAGCGGCATGGTCGCGGGTATCGATTTGTAAGGACGGGAATCGGACGGTGCGCGCGTTGTCGTCGGGTTCGCTGATTGTCTTGGACATTGGTGCACCGAAGGAGTCGGTATCGGGAGACATGACTATCGCACACGTCCCCGGGTCGGTGAGGCAGAGTAGATGTGGTGATGAGGGGTGGAGAGAAGATGGGAGAGATCGGCCGGCCGGTTGGTAGGTAGTTCAAGACATTAATATTTCGAGAAACGAAGCTTTTTGTCGCGTGGCGCTTGGTACGCTAGGGGTTCAGGAACCGCAACGGCGTAAAGCTTGGCTCGGACGGAGGAGACAAGAAAAGGAACAATAGCAAGTTTCGCGTTGGTCGTGGCGTCAAATCGTTAAATCAGCACTGAGCGTCGCAGAATGGCGTCCTTCAGCCGCATCTAGCAAGGTCGTTTTCTCTGGCAGTGTACGTGAGATGTAGTACGAGCATCTCAATTGGGCGAGACGAGTTGCGATGGCTGACTAGAGGGTGAGACTAGACGAACATGGATGGATGGGTGTCCGTAGATGAATGGATGAACTGAGAGATGTTGGTGGCTGCAGAAACGTGGGATGGTTTGATGTTGTGTGACGCCGGCAGAAGAGAAGCGAAGCGAAGTGACCACTTCCTCGGCACATTCTCCAGGAGAAAGCAAAGCAGGGCAGGTTAGGGATCGGTAGTCACGATGAACCCCCTAATGACGTCGCTTGGCAGTACATGAAATTGTACGAATACAGGTAACAACTCCACTAATTACTTCCACCATCCGCTATTGGACGATACAGCGGGTGACAGCGATTAAGCTCTCGGCTGGTGCCGGTTATCCGCGTCAAGCTTCCCCTGCTGCAATGATCACCTCCAGATGACCCAGTCTGGACTCTAGCCTTGACCCATCAGACTGGAAAGTAATGTCAAGCTTTTGGCTAGCGGTCGTGGTCCATATCTCGGAACTTGAATGCCGACTGGTGTTGGCAGACTTTGACCTTGGGAAGAATCATGTCCTATTCTGTCTCTTACATTGCTGATAATCGTCTAATTCCATGTACTTCCCAACCTGACCAATTTCCCATATAAAGATGCCCGGGTAATCCAATCCCAAATATAGACGTCGTCAACGACGAAGAAAAGAAGTACACCACATGAGTAAGATCACACACAACTATAAAGCTACTTAGACAAACATACCGTGCCCTCTAAGCAACAATCTTGTACGTCTCACTATTGTCCCCCTTACAAGCAGCCGTGACCAAACGTCCCTGACTCCCAGGGACAACACATGTAGCCGCATCATTCACAGGCGACCACAAGAAGCTGTCCCCAAAGACCTTGACCAGCTGCCCGGTATTCGTAAGCCCCTCGCCCGCAGCACGACCTCCACACGAGAAAAGCGTGACCGTGTCGCCGTCCGCCCGCCGCCCGTCAGTGCTGACGCACCCATTGGTCAGGCTGCTGACAATCAGCATCGCCCCATCCTTACCGTCGTTGTGCTTCCCCTTGGAAATCACGTCAAACTGCTGGTTGGGCGAGGCCTTGTCGCACGCCGCCACGGTGACGGGGATGAGGTTCTGACGGAAGTCGCCGGCGGTAGGGTCAATGGAGAGACACTGCCCGTTGGGCGCCTGGATGGCCACCTTTGTGAAAGCGCGGGTGGCCGTGTCGTCGAAGGCGTTGGCTTCGGCTGCGGCGGTCGGGTTCAGAGTGCCGCCGGCGCGGGAGACGGGGACGGGCGAGGTGGGATTCGCGGCGGGGATGTTTCCCTTCTGGCCGTTTCCGGCGGCTGGGGCTGAGGAGGCGACGGGCTGTGCTACCACCGGAGCGGACGTTGCCTCGGGTTTGGCGGTCGCGACGGGGGCATTACCCTGGCCGGGCTTGATCGTGGTCGTTAGCGTCATGGTGACGGTCTCATCGGTGTCATCGCATCCGGCGGAAGGCTTCCCCGTCACAACGGCCGCTGCTGTCGTGGTCGGCGCAGGCTGCTGAGCACCGTTATCCGCCCCATTGCCAGTTCCGTTACCTCCTGCGCCGGCTCCTCCGCCGACTAACCCAGGCTTGCCGCCAAAGGCAAAAGACTGGGCCTTGTCGTCGGCGTTGCAGTCTGCAATGTCCACCACCTTGCCCTTGACCGCAAAACACTTGCCCTTCTCATTCTTGGGCTGGAAGGTCGAGGGCCCCGCTCCGCTGTCTACGGCGAAGAGCTGAGAGTCCGTCACCAGGCCCTCGCCTGCTGCGCGTCCGCCGCAGGAGAAGAGGTTGACCTGGTTACCCGCCGCGCGACGGGGATCAAAGTTGAAGCACGCTTGCGTCTATAATCATGAATCAGTATCGTCTTCCGCTTTGAGAACCCACATGAAGGGGTTACAGGGAGTGAACGTACCAGAGTGCTGACGATGAGCATTGAGTTGAGCTGATTATTGTGCTTTCCAGCAGTGATGACATCCCAACCCTGGCCGTCCGTCGCTCCGCAATCAGCTACCTGGATCGGGGTGAGGTTCGCCCGGAAGTCTCCAGATAACTTGTCGACGAAGAGACACTTGCCGTCCGCTGTCTTGATCTGGACGTCGGAAAAAGCGCGCGTGGCAGTGTCGTCGCGGGGATGTGCCTCCTTTGTGGCCTCCTCGTTGAGCTCCGTGACAGCTCTGCGCTGGAGGGCGAGAGGGCTGGCGGACACGAGAAGTGTGGCGTAAGCCAGAAAAGTTGCGGTTTGAGAAATCATGATGATAAGTGAAAAGAGATAAACCTGTAGTAAATGAGCGTATGGGAAAAGAATGAAAGCCTGCACAGCAGGGTGTGTTGTCAATGGAACGAAGGAAGATGGAAAGAGGAAAGACACGTAAAGAAACCACGATATCACCAAAGTCGTTGCAGCAGTATCGAAGGCGAATGCTTCATGTGAGAGAACAGGACGGCAGATGGACCCTTATACTCCGCCCTTGACGAAGACCAGCCCATCTGTCGCCTGTCATCCGTCATCCATCATCCGTCACTGAGCATCCAAGCGCCATCCCATTGACGCCAAAAGCCTTCGTCGGTCCCATGCAATCTTGTCTCTTCTTGCTGTCCCCCAAGAAGCGCAAGCGCTAGGGTCTGAACATGGTTTCACGAGATTCCTCTCTTGCAGCGAGGTTTCGTTTGGCGGCCTGGGCCCGGGGAGATATGGGAAACCTTCCTCGGCTAAGTCCCCCTCCCTGCTGCGCATCATTCCCGTCTTTCTGGTGACAAGCTGACAGAGTACCGTCCGAACACTCGTTCAACGGATAACTCGGTGGAGATTGAGACTTGAGAGTTTCTGTGGTATGTACCACATGGCAGAGTAGCTGCACAAGGTTCAAATGTAGCTAAAGAATATTGAGCCTCCGGTTGGTTGGGATGGCCCGGCGCGTGAAACGGCTCGTGTAGCAAGGCGGCAGATCCTGAAGGGATGGCGCGGGGATCGTGGCGGGAAGATGAGACGAAAAAGGAGCTGTTGAGGTGTGAATTTGTGTGTGCCAGGGGGAGAAAGACGGAGAGTGACAGGGACGCAGGAGAAATAAGAAGAGGTCCGCGCTTGCTGGCCCCTGCACAATGAGCCGGCGATTGGATGGGAGGGCTGCCGGCTGCCGGGTGGGGCTTCACGGCCCCTCCAGTATCGACCGGGTGGGGCACTCGTCGGCGCTTGCCGGACAATTCCATCGGGGGACGTACCCGCCACAGTAAGTACTATTTCAAGCTTAAATTCATGCTCAATTCCTGTTTTCTATTGTCTCACGAGCGCTTCTGCCTTCTTCACGTGAATCATTCTGATAACCCGTCGCACTACGCTCATGTCCCACGACAGATTCCAGTGCGACCTAGAGGACCACAGGCCGATCCCTCAAGGTTTCGAATTATCTTGAGGTCCCGTCTGACAATCCCTTGCGAAGAAGTTAGATAGTCAAGAACGTTAGATAGCATCCAACGCCTTTAGTATTTTGTGTTCATTATCATATCTACGGCTACCTGTGTTTCGTAGGTATGCCTTTTCAACCCAACTGTCTTTGCATGCAGCATTCACAGCCAGGATATGTACTTGATTCCATGCAAAAGTACACCGAGAGTTTTTCAAACTTACTACCACATGAACTAGGCTCATTTGATGCCGTTCAGTTCATTAAACCCAGCCTGGACCAGACTTTGCCTCCCCCTCCGGTCTCCTACGCCAGTCCAGTAGAATAACCCACCAAGAGCCTTGCTCTTCGCATACTGGGCCTTGATGGCCACAGATCTCGGTACATCAAAGGTCATGAACCCATACTTGGGATCAATATAAGTGGCAGCGGCCGCAGTCGTATCCACAGTTGCCTTATCTACACTATCATTCGACATGTCGCAGTAATCAACCTCAGCAGACCCCTTTGTCGATCCGCCCGGCCCTTTCGCATTAGGAAAGGTGCGCGCGTACGCCGGGATCCCGAGCAGCACTTTACGGCTCGGGAACCCGTTGCTCGTGACGTAGGTGATGCCGTCGGCGCAGGCGATCTTGAGGTTCGGGTTATTGCTCACCAGCGTCTTGGAGGCCAGGAGCTGCGCGTGGTTGCCCGAGACGTCGGTCCAGGGTCCTGTGAGGTCGTAGCACATTAAGTTCAGGTAGTCAAGGAGAGAGGCGGCTCGTCTAAGGTCGATATTCTTGAGCACCCATTGGCCCGGCGGGAGGGCTGATGTGATGAGGTACTTGCCCGCTGGCATCTGTTGGCGGACGTCACTGAGGAGGCTGATGTAGTCTTTGCCCTGCTTGGCGTCGCTTGGGTGTTCCCAGTCAACTTGGACAAGTGTCAGAGCCAGAACCTAGTGAGAATACGAGGATAGGAAAACTTACTATCAACGCCGTTGAGCTGCCACTTGTCGCAAAAGGCCTTGATTTCCTTGGCAAAACGAGCGCGCGCGGTAGGATTGGCGGCCAGGGCCGGGAACTCGGCGCTGCCCGTGCCACCGCCGACGGACACAAGGGTGCGGATGCTCGGCTTCGAGGCCTTGAGCTTGGCTGTGGCCGAGAGACAGCCCTTTGTCCCGTCGACTGGGATCTGGGTATCGGCCCAGTCGTCAATGAGCTTCAGTGATCCGTCCGTGTTGACTTTGATAAAGGCGTACATGACGTGAGTGACGGCATTGACGGGCATCGAGGCGGGAGTTTGGCCCTTGTAAACCCGCCAATTGGGGTAGTAGACGGCGTTGACCCAGCCTTGAGACATGACGGGTTGGACGAATGCTGTGAGGGCGAGCAGGTTGAAGATCAGAAAGGACAGTCGTCTCGGTGAGCTCGATGATGAGGTCAAGGTCGAGGTCAAAGTTGAGGTGTGTGTTGATGTCAATGTTGAGGCTGACGGCGGGACGGCGCGGGGGAGGGGTCGTCCTCGGGCCATTTTTGTAGCGTAGGGCCCGTCCGGGTGCGGCGGGGTGGCCCAGTTCGCTGACGTGGGGACCCCCGGGGGCTGTGCTTGCCGTAGATGCCGCTGCGAGGCGCCCAGCTGGATCGCTATTGGGGAACCGGAGACAGCCAAGGCAGGTGCTGCATCGGGTGCAAGTTTCCTCCTCTTCTGCCCTCGTATTCTCCTTGATTCTCCACGGTTCCTCTCGTAAACGTCTTTTTCTTCTTTTCGCCTTGCCACGATCAAACCGATGACGGCCGAATGAGAAGCAACCAACAGCCTAGGAGGAAACAGCCTTCAGCTCATCGAGAAAACCTGCTTTCGGTGCTGGTGCTTGTTCCTAAAAGAAGAGAGACACCGCACGCGACTTGGGACTGGTAGAAAACAATCTTTTCCGGTTCCTGATCTTCCCCTTTTTCTCCCTTTCGTGCCTGAACCCAGGGGAGATCTTATACCGACCGCATGGGACATTGGCTAAATTCTCGAATTCCAGGGAAATTCTGGAGGAATTCGATTAATTCCTTGGCGGTTTCCTTCGATAGGCCACTCGACAAATATGTGGACGGTTCGTAAGCCTGTGTCCCTCTCGGAGAATGCGACCATGCACGTCTTTTTAGCCAGGCTGTTGCATTAAAAGACTTGCAGGCTTGCTCTCCCCCCTCTTCATCGTTCGGGGCAATCTACACCTGCAGACGGGAAGCAAGCTCTAGTAGCTGTGTGCTCGGAGGAATGTCGACCGCGTTCTCGATCGAGCGGCGGGATTCCCGTTTGACGGCGGACTCCCGGAGAGGAGAGGAATCAGATGGAGTCTGAGAAGGAGACTGGAGGAAAACAGAAGCCCCTTGGCTCGCCCTGCATCCAATGCTGCCCAGTGCCGCCAAGGACCACGCGGCAAACAGCAAAGTCGTCGCGGATTGAAGACTTGAAGGGCACGCTGACCGGCTGATTGCCTAGGGAGGAAGGAGGTCTTTATCAATGCACATGTGGCCGCAGGGCTCATATCAATTGGCATCGACCGCGGGGACGGGGACCGATCTCCCGGAAGGCTTGCATCGCGATCAACACTTCAACGGAGACTTTCAGCCGGTGGAAAGACCATTTCTCATGGCACGCATGGCTTACCGCTTGGCAGCGAGGCGTCGGACGGATGGCCTTGGCCGTTAGGTGCGGCCGGTGAGCAACAAGGGAACACCACGATGAATGCGGCCGAGGCGCCACGAGACATCTTCGCGCTCCGGTGCAATTCGACGCAAGCGGAACGACGTCTCCCAAGACTATGGTACCTATAGAGAAGGTGGACGTGGCGAGGGACAGCTTATTAACACTGCCGCGTGTCAATTTCCGCCCAATAGACCTCTACCAAATTCGAGCAGCGGTCACGAAGTAAACGACGTGAAGCACGACATATGATCGATTGCGGGGCCAAGACGGCCTTTCGCAAAGACCGACCGTTTGACAGCGGACAGATGCAGCGCGGAGTTTGAATTGAGAGAACTTTACCTTCGGATTAAATCAAATGTCTCGAGATTCCTCTCTAGAGCTACTTCTCGGCCGCATCAATGAACCTCGGGAAAGCACCAGACATGTCTCATTTCCTTCAGCTGGGGCAGCATAGCTCAAATGGCCTTGACAGAAGTACAAAGCGACAGAGGAATGCCGGCTACGTCTCGCAATCTCACTGAACCAAATCCCAGGATCAGTCCGCTGGTTTCTGCTGACAACCCCCTAATCCTGGAATTGGTGGGCTACCTATGCCCTGAATTCTGGGATCAGTTTGGATACTCCGTGACTACTGGTCATCCTCTAATTCTTGGAGCAATGCGTATGCCGCTGTTGGTTGACCCTGATCCTAGCAGCCATGAACTGCCGTCCGCCTTTAATCCTGGTCGGCGCTGAAGAATCCTGCGAGCTTCTGTTCGCACTACTCCATCACGAACCTTGTCGAGTAGCGGAGGTGTCTTGTCTGTAGTCATATTCAATGTTGTTCTGCACCGAGCCACCCCAATGATCGACCCTACTAGCGGGTCCAAAACCTCAGCCAGCCGCCTGTCACATCGTCGGTCTTTGTACTTTTTTTTCTTTTCTTTGGAAGTCTGTCTTCACGGCGACCTCCACGAAGCCCTATTTAATCTGACTGCTTGCCCCAGGCGAGGAGCTGCTCTACTCTACCGTTCAAGTGCAATCAAACATGGTGAGCGTGCCAATTTCACTCTTCTCTTCTCTCCCTATGCCAAGCCCCAAGAGCGCTAAAAAAGCCTACAGGTCCTTTATGCAAGAGCTGTCGGGAATTGACGACAGCCCATCTCCGACGCCCCAGGAAAGACATGCGGACAATGTTTTCGGGGTCCAAATGAGGCGATGGAAGGTGTGCTTGAACTGAGTGGTTCTCTGGATAAGTGAGAGGGACGAAAAGGAAGCCTGACCATCCAATCAACCCGTATTCAACCCGAACCCTCCACCACTATCCATCATAAGCACCTAGCCCCCTGGCCATTGGCATGTGGCATCGCAAACTACATCGTTGATCTTCGAAGTCGCTCGTAAAACCGGCCGCGGACGAGAGCTGTCAAGTTACGTGCATTAGCAAAGAGTCACATGTTGATGGCGGCGACCTATCGGGTTACTTATCTTTTTGGAACGCCTGGCCAAGACTGGACTATCTTGACCACCAAGCCCCCTGCCTACTAATTGAAGTTCACCGCGTGGTACCCAGAAGGGCGTGTACGACCAGCGATGAAGCCTGTAAAGGCAAAAAGTTCCAAAAATTTCCGTCGGGTGCACAGGCCTGAGCTCACACTCAGGATCTTGGGCCCATTACAGTCCCAAGAATCTAAGGACTTGCAAGGTAGGCGTACTCGACAACGGTGCGGATCCGATTCATAATGAAGTCGGTCAACCACCTCGCGACGAAGACGGCGACGACTCGGAATCTAGGTGCCCAAGCTCATCGGCCCCTTAAGGACCTAGCAATGCCCCAAGGAAAGAGCATCTCGCGAGCACTCGGAGTAGCCCAGCTTGGGTATGGGAAGGAAGGTCTCTGGCACGAAAGGAAAAACTGGTTCCAAGTGGGAGGAAGGCACGCATAGCTCCTTTATTGCAGGAGCCGTCCCCAACACCTACTTGCCGTGCACATCTCAATTCGTCGGAGGAAGGTAGGGTACGGTACGGAAAGTCTTATCAAAGTAAGGAACCCACAAAACCCGCGTAACTCCCCTTCTTGTCAAGGGAGGCAGCCGGCCTGGGTGTGACTGCAAGGTCGACCTTGAGAGCTCTTGCTTAGAGCTAAGCGTACCTCCCTCAAGCAATATTCCAATGTCGCAGCTTCCAACTAGATTGACAGTCAGTTCCGGCGGCAAGAACGCCAGCCAAACCTGTCTGCTGCTGACGAGACAAAGAGACTGTGGTGGATGTAGATGTATCGTCGGCCAGAGCTGAGAGTTGGCGGGATGGCGGGGTCGCGTCAAAAGGCATCACGCCGTGTATTTGGCGTTTTGCAAATCTCCATGAAGATCGTTGCCAAGCGTTAGCGACCTTGAGGAGGTCCGTCATGTCGCCAAGAATCTGGTGCAATGTGGCGATTCTATCAAGAAATATCGAATGGAAAAGGTCAGTAAGAGTTAGGTAAACCAGTAGATACATGAAAACTTACCGCACACATCAGAAACCAGGTGATAACAAGTATAACTGGAGGCAGAAACGCAGTTTTTCGTAAAAAAGTACGAGGTACTCTTGAAATACTCGAAATGCCGAGGAATAGGTACAGTATAAGAGAAAAGCTGACCAAGTTAACAAAGAAGCAGCTTTCTATTCCTTGGAGGGGACAGGGCCCAGGCGAGAAGAAGCCGAATTGAGGAGGGATGCGTAAATAACCCGTTTGAATCTCGAAGCATCGCTCGCCGAGAGTTCGAAACAACGGCTTATTGTAATCTCGAATAGGATCAGTGGCGAGAGCCCATCGATAGATCTCATAACTCCCATCTGTTAGGAGTGCGAAAGTTGCGCTGTCCATTGCCAGGCAATCCTGGAGCCTAGATCCAGACTTGAACCTTGTGTAAGGTAAGCAATTGGGGTGCGTTGATCTTGAATTGAAGAACAGGATAAAGGCAGGGTAGCCGTTGTATCGCGAAAGTGTGATCTTGATTGGGACGTATTAGGGGTCGAGGAACGACGATGTCAGAAACCTTTAGTGGGAGGCTTTAGTAGGGACGATGAATGGTTCGGAAGTGCGTGTACATGAAATGGTTTGGCAGGATTCATCAACAGACTGCTTATTTATAAAGGCCTGCCGCTACCGTTGTGGCCGATTCTGTCGTGTAAGCTTTGGACATTGAAAAGCTTAACGCTACCACGTTTCGCGTGTTGTGTCTTGTCCATAGTCACCCCACGTTACAGTAATCCAATCGTCGTGCTTAGGGCCTTGAGGGCCAGGGCGAAGTCATCTCTAGACAGCGTAACTTACCTGACAGCCATCAGGGTTGTTGTTGAGAAGTCTCCTTCAGCCACGTTCTCACTACTAGGTGCTTGAAGAGTATGGTCTCTGATAGGGCAGGCTACCTTGAAAAGGGACTGTATATTGAATGTATTATGAACTGTGTATTTCGTTCAATGCCTGTTGAACATAAAGGACGACGACATGCTTGGAGGTCCAGATGAACTGTGCCTCCCCTAAGCATGATGAGAAAAGCATCCATAAATGGGCAAATGGAAAAACACATTCCAAATGGCAAGAGATTGGATTTTGCACCACCCTATCTAGTAAAGATGCCTTGAAGCAGCGGGTAGTTCAGCTACACCTCGCCGGCAGAGTGGCCATATAAGCTGAGACACCCGTTTCTAGATCTTATGACGAAGCAAACGACGACAAAGCGACGGATGCCTTCTATCTTACAGATCACACGTTGATTGAGCAAGCTTTACAAGCGCTAGAGAGCATGAACATGAAACTACCGATAGTAACATCACGGGACAACCCAAAGCCGAGATTTTATACTTCGAAAGTCGTTCAGCAAAACCTCATCAAGAGATTCACCACACAGAATCCAGTGTCCCAGAAGAGAATGCTCGCAGTTTCACGAACTCCATCAAACACACGCTTCGATTTCCGCACAAAAGACGCAGCGCTGTTTCGTGCCATGGAAAAGGGTCTTTTTGACGAATCATCCTCGAGTGAAGTTTCTCAAGAAGGCTGGGATAAGATGATCGAAGTCTGGAAGAACACCGTCGACTGTCAAAAGCTGCATGAGGATAATACCGATGTCGATTGGAACGAGCCGCTATGCTTTGCATTATCGATTGCCATGGCGCGCAACCAGAAGTCAATGAATACGCGGGCACCGGAAGATATGTCAGAGCACGCTTTGGCATTTTTACTTGAGAGATCATCCGACAACGGGTTGTTCCCAGGAAAGCTTGATCAGCAAGGCTCGCCTTGTATGTACAAGGACGAGTTTGCACGAGACAATTTATGGGGAGTTACCTTCGAAGTCCCGTACCTTTTTTGGAAGCACTCTTCTTCTCTCGGGGTCAAGCCTGAAATTGTCAAGGGTTCCCAAGAGACCAGTCCGACAGACGGTACGAAGTCCCAAAGCTCCAAATCTTCGTCTCAGCCGGAATTCAACAGGAAGATTCTTTCACTTCCCGTTCGGCAATAGAGCTACAAAACATTGTCGAGCTTGAAGACGAATGGCTGTACAACAAACCCCTCTTTTTCAGCCAAGATGCTTTGGACATGCAAAAGACAACTGATGACACGCCTATTCTGGGTGTTGTGATCGATGTACCCAAGGCTGGCAAAGGAGTAGAGGCTAGGAAGGAAGACTCTCGGTCGGTAAAGATATCTAGGGTCAGCACAATGGAAAACCTTTTGGACCGGAGGCTCAGAACGCCCAAAGATGCCAAGAAAAGACTCTGGGCCATGTTCTCCGCTGGACCGGATGATATCACTCATTGTGAGAACACTGTTGGACCAGATCCCATTACGCAGCACCAGATGGCCAACTTCCACCAGAGCCACAAATATTTTGAAAGACATTTTGAAGAGGAGACTGTGGCAAAGCTGAGTACATGAACGACTGAGCTTCACTTATCATTCTGCGACATTCTTGAGGGAAACAAATCTCAGAAAGAACCGCAGGATACAGGGGATCTTAGCCTGCCGCCTACAGAAGCAAAGCTTGTCGATACCTTCCTGACGAGAGTTCCCACAAGCTGTCACATTGAAGGGAATTTTTTGATCGATACTGGACCTGTCGCTACTGGGAATTAGATCAACACTGGAAGAAAAGCGACGGCTCACATACGAACAGTCTTGATGTAAAAGACCTAGAACTTTGACTAGCAGAGGTTGAAGAGTATCCAGACAGAATAACACAAAACGAAGATGCTTCCAAAAGGGCTGAAGAAATCAGAACACATATCCGAACACATATAAGCACTCTTCAAGACGATGACCACTCGTCAATCACAGACGAAGATCGTAGCCAGAGGTCCACAGAGCCTGACATGCATATCAGCAGGACTGTGGTCGAAGCGATGATGACTCTTATGCTCAAGACTGAGAAGGAACATACGGCTCAAGGTTTACAGGAAGGTCCTTGGCAATAAAGACGAGTCCTGGAGCTTTTGCTCGTGAGGAGAATACTCAAAAAGATGTTCAAAAGCTCGGACAAAATCCTGAAGATGGCTCGATCCAGCATCGAAAAGGTGAACTCGCTGGCTGTCGAGCATAATAAACAAAGCGATTTCGACAAATTTGACTTCAACGACTTTCGAGTCGCCCGTAGGCGTTTCCAGCAAGTTCAAGAGGTCCTTCAAATGGTAGAAGGAGATCTGGCGGGGAATTTGGCACCGATGGAGTTATGGCGCACTCGGGAAAAAGACCGTCAGGCAGAAAAGCCGCGATGGACCTTGAACGACGAAAACCGCCACCGAGTTATCATTGTGAAGCTGCGTATTTCGAATGAACACGATGTTCAGAAGCTGAAGCGGATTCATCTGGAAATTGCGAGCTTGAATGAGCTTCTTGCGAAAAGGTTAGAGGTCATGCGGAACGATCTGGAACAGCGTCGGGCGAACGACATCCAGAAGTTTACCTACGTTACTGTTGTGTTTCTACCTCTAGGTTTCGCAACAGGGGTGTTCAGCATGAGCGGTGCACCCGCTGGTCAAACCCTCGTTAGCATGGTGTTCACCGCGATCGTGTCTTTGGTTGTCACTGCGCTGATGCTAGTTGTCACGCAGGCGTTCGACTCTAGGACACTCACCAAGTGGCGAAGGCAGGCCATTGAGGCTGTAACTGCATTCTCCAAGAACTTACAGACCATACAGAAGAAGAAGCTGGCGGACCCGGAGAGGGCAGACGCTTCAAGGTTGGGTGGTGGGGCTTGGGCTTCGAGAGAACGAAGAGCTTCGCTGGAGAGGAGAGCTTGAGAGCCTGGTGCCCGTCGCAGCGGTTCATAGATTGACCAGAGTCTTTGCTAGTTCGAGAAACGTAGCTTGATTGCTTTAGTTGGTCATTTTGTATTCCACACGCTGTAGTTGTTCACCTGGGCTTCCCGTAATCGCGTTTCCCTTCGTATCGTTGGTCTTTTCAATTGATTTGCTCAGGATACGATGCCCCTTCTCTGTGCATTTGATGCTCCGACTGCATTCCCATAACTACATGTAACACCTCTGGCCTCCTAATTCACCACTCTCATTCCACAACTAGCCCAAAGAATTTGTCTTCCCCCAGCAGGGCAATGGAAGAACAGGTGATTGCGGCGTGATATGTAAAGTCGATACTGATGTCGGTTGCGACGCATCAGTGACTCGGGCTGTTGGCCCGCGCCTCAGCGCTGCACCGAGCTTCTCCCTTCTGACGCGAAGGGCACTTCAACACCCCAATGCCAACATCGTTCGGAAGGAAAAGAGACTCGTCTGTCCCAATTGTCAAAACCTCTTTCAATACGTGTGAAATCGGCTCGCGTCACTGTCTTCGTAACACTCGGTTCTGATGCTAATGGCCTATCGGGATAGACGGAAGAACCTCGGACTCGCCCATAGCTTAGTCGACCGAACAACTCTACTGTCACCGAATTTGATAAGCCCTCAATTCAATACCATCATTATTACCATCCGTAACAAATCGAAGTCCATAGTACGAACGACGTGTATATAATCTAATCAAACTATCACTCAGAATGGTCCGTAGGCCAAAGTTTTCTTCCATTGAGTTGACGATCTCTGGGAATAATTCAACATTTCTAGAGAGGTTGATCATGGGACATCATTTCCTGCTCAAGACCATCCCAAAGAACATCTAGGACACATTTGGGAGCCCCTCAGAGGCAGACCCCGCGTTGCGCCTCCCCTCACCTTCCCCTGCCCAGCCAAGCTGCATCTAGTACTGTCCCTTAAAATGGCGTGATGGGGTCAACATGGCTGGCGGGAGGCAAGGGAGACTGACAGCCACCCACGTTGCAATCACAATGTAGGGATTGGTGGAAAACGAGGGCGCAGACGACGCTACGAGCTAGCTCGCGCGGTGAATGCAAGCGCTACAGATTGTCTTCCCAAGAGGAGGAAAGTATGAAGAGCTTAAGCATAACCAATTGTCATGCTCTCACGAGGGGTCTCTTCAGGTCTCTACAGGAAGAGCCAGAGGAGCCAGCCCCGCGGATACCTACCGATCTAATGCAGCGGGAGGCGATGGGTTCTCTCTCGAGGAGAGCCGGCTGGGGTGTCCGCACCGGCGCCGTGGAGGCGGAGGGTCCAGAATCCAAAGCACGCAAGCACTCAGCTGCCGGCTTGCCCGGTGATCTCTCATCCCGCGAGAATAATCTGCCGCAATTGCGAACTATCGCCAATGGATGTGTTCCAGCCTTCTCTTTACACAGACTAGAGCGGCACACTTCTTGATCCCGAGGAACAGATATCGAGCTACTTTGGCCCTGCGTTGGCTTCCTGCAACTCTTCTGCAAAGGAAGCTTTTGATCACACCCGGCGACTTGGTAGCCAATTCGCAATCGCCTCGCTTCTGACGGTGCTGGGCGAAGAGAGGAGACATCCGATCACGCGGTTCGGATTGGGCTCCGTACCCTTCAGGTGCTGCCGCGTAGCTCAGGTGGGAAGTCGGGACGGTTTCTTCCAAAGACATTAGGCAAAAAAATGTCGAATCTTTTGCCATCTCGTTTCTGACAAGCGTCGCAATCATCGGCCAATCCAATTAGCAATACCACGCGCGTCCGGCACTGTTGTTCAATTTCGGCGGCGTCAGCTTCGGCGCTTGACTCGTAAAGGGGGTTCGTCACTCCGTGTTTGACTGCTGTCACTCGCAAGTCGCAGAGCAGAGGAGACGACACGTCTTGGCGAATCAATGCTGTTGCGGATCTTGAAACCTTCCAATCGCCCATGCTTCAGGTACGACGGTCTTGGCGTCCCATCGGGGCATCCGGCGGAAACATGAAGACAAGAGGGAAGACGAGGCTGCGAAAAAGGATGTTAGAGAGCTGAATTTCGGCGGGACTCCGCAAAGAATTGGGACCCTTTGGAGTTGTCCGCCTTGACAAGCGTCTTGGGAGATGGAGACGAGAGGAGTACCCTCACCCAAAGTTGGCTCGCCGGCCGTCGATCTCGGGCGTCGTTAGTCCTCCGTATTCCGAGTACCACTCTGGGAGAGTCTGGGGTTCCGTTTCTTGAATACGATGCGACGGCGCTGGCCAAGCAGCTTAGCAGAGCGGCGCCGTTCCCAGTGAGCGCATCCGTATTTCTGTTACTGCCAATGAGACTTGAGCAGTTCAGCTGGGCAAAAACACCACAATTTCTTCCGAGACCAGATCTTTGACGATGCGCCGCCTGACGTGGCCATGCATCGTGACGAAGAGCAGGGAACATCGCTACCACTTTCCGGCTGACGTCAAGGCCGCCCCGCGGGAGAGAACCATGTCTCGTCAGCTCATGGATTGCTCCATGTGTCTCAGTCAGAGAAAATCAGTTATCCCGAAGATGGTGAGAGTGCTGTCTTGGGTGTCCCACACCGGGCCCGCTCAAAGGCGACGAGCGTCATCTCCCCAGATATCATCGCGCACCTTCAGCGTCGCATCGCAGCTGGGGAGTGTTTGCTTCGAACTTCAAGGTGGTCTGGAAGAACAAAAAACAGGGACCTGTCACTGGATGGAGCTGCAGGCTGACGAGCGTTTCGGTGTAGTTGATGAATAAACGTCGGCTGATTTATCTGCACAATTGACAAAAGTACATACAGAGTAGTAGAGTAAAAGCCTCTTCCGTTGGTTGTGCTTCTGGCCGTCGATCATGAACCCGAGCTCAGCGACTCGCATCGGCAATGTACTCTGCGGTCAGTCAAGCGGTCAGGCTGCCCGGGAGGTGGGCAAGATGAGATGCCGCGCCGGGTCAGCACATACCTCCATCCATCTTCTTCTCGTCTCTTTCGCCTCCCTTGCGCCCGACTATTACTTGCTTCAGAATGGACTCAACCAGCGGTTGAGTGATCGCGGACAGTGATGCGAGAGAAAACAGAACCAACAAAGCGATGCCCGCGATGCGACGTACGACACGACGCGGGGTTCCGGCAGGCTGGGGTATTCCTAGTCTACTGGGTCTTCTGGGGTCCTCTAGCTTTTTACAGCCAAGACCCAAGCATCTTGGCTTCCCCCTCTAAAGATGGAAAAGACGAAAGATTGGGATCCCACGTCCCCTGTAGGATACGGGTTGCGGCGGCGTCGGAGACTTCTCATGGAGCACTGGGTTGGTCCCAGTATAATGGTTCCTATTCTACCGGCCCTGTCTCTCCAAGACTCTCCAAGACCAGGTTGATTAAGCAACCACCCCCAGTCACAGGGCCTGTCAAGACTTCAGGACAGTCCCAAGAATCGAACTCTATCAGCAGACCTCGCTCAACCTGCACGGCAGAAACGAGTTCGTCCCTTTTGTCGCGCCGTGAATCGTGGCGCTGCGCACTATGCTTGTTTCAGCCTCTGTCTCCGAGCACCGGCCATTTAATTCTCGCTCTCTATAGCTTTTGTGTAGGGTGTCTAGACAGTTTGGACATAGGCTGCGGACGACGATGAAGCGGGCTCTGCATAGGTCTGCAGCAGTAAAGCGAGAAACGCAACGTGAACAACTCCCGTCGGTCCTCGAGGACATGCGTTTCCACGGGGCGCAATGTGGTGAACAGGGGTCCTTTTCTGACCGGTCTGTCAGCAGCTGCATCATGGGGAGCACTCCTCTCTTCTCTCACTCAACTTTTCTCAAGCTCTTATTCAACAGAGTCCGGCGGTCGCATTGCCAAGCCACTATGCACCGAGAGACCCGATCATGACAGGGGACCATCAGAAAGAAACTGTCAAGGAAGGCCTGGGCCGCTGAGACTCGGCTTTGCTGTCTGCCCATCTTCTCTGATGGGGGGTCAACAACAGCAGTAGCTGACGGACGAGACCACGACAGGCCAAGCTTCATCGTCACAACATGACAAGTTCTGAAGGCGGGAAGCGCACTCGTTGCTCAATGCGCCTAGGCGGCGGCGCAGGAAGAGAAAGAGAGAGCCAAGATATCGTCGTCTTACGCGGGGCCATTCCGATATTTCAGAGTTCTCGAGGTCACGCTGTACGGCGTTCATAGGGCCATGAGGTCCCATCCTACGAGAATTGACGACACCCCCCAGTTCCTGCATCGCAGCAAAGTTCCACGACGTCCTCGTATTTCACTCCCGGCCGAGAGATGGGTTCCCATAAGAGCTTTGGACGATCGCCATCCAGAGAGACTCCAGAGAGCCCATCTGCGAGCCAGTCGCAGTCTGCGGTTGGGCCTTGGCACACGTCCCTGGTGCATTGGGCATGCCTGGCTTAAGTTCAGAGTCAACAAATTGAAGACAAAAAGTGAGAGCATGCGAACAGGTTCATCCTCTCGCTCAGCGACTCAGCAACTCAGCTCCGTTGTCGTCTTACCACACCAGCCAGGGGTCGTCCCCTTCTCCTTCGTCCACTTCCGTCCCTCCCTCTTCCAAGTCCATCCCCCCCCCCCCCCCCCCCCCCCCCCCCCCCCCCCCCCCCCACCACCCCCCCCCCTGTCGTCCCGCCCCCCCCCCCCCCCGGCCCCCCCCCCCCCCCCCCCCCCCCCCCCCCCCCCCCCCCCCCCCCCCCCCCCCCCCCCCCCCCCCCCCCCGCGCCCGCGCGCGTGTGCGTGTGTGTGTGAGACACAAAACTGTGAGCAGCGTGGCAGCTGGGTACTATGAAATGCTAAGCGCTTTCCGTATTCCGCCCCAGGCAGACGGACAACGACTCGCACTAGCACGATGTAACTTAATCCTTAGCGCAGAGCCCTACTGGGAAGCGACGTCGAGGTAATCGGCGGGACGATCTATGGTTATCCGCGAGGGTGGAGAGGTTGGCAGGCATTCGGATCCCCAGCCTCCACGCTTCCGCAGCCCGTGGTGGTATTCCTGGAAATCCTGGAGACGATTGACGGCCCTAAGGGCAATTAAGCCCCAGAGACATGGCAGAGAGCCAGAGAGAGAGCCTCGTTCGGCATTTCTCCGTCTTTGCTATTGCCGGATCACCTCAGCACCAGCAGTACCGCGCCACAATGCAACAGTCTGTGTCGTTGCTGTTGCTGCTGCCTCCGGTATTGAGCGAATCGAGTCGCCTTTCTTTCTCGGGCCGTTTACTTTCCATCTGCAGAAAGCACACGCCTTTCTTCTGCGACGAGGTCCTGGTTCCCGTGCTGCGACGAAAGGGGGCCCCTTCGATTCTTCGAGGGGAACCCCTCGTTACAGTATCGGAAACACGTTTTCATTCTTTCTCTCTCGTCGAGGACGCGCACCACATTTCTGTCGATTTTGGCGTCTTCGTCTGCTTCTAGGCGGAAAAAGACCCCAGCCTCGAAGAAAACACCACCTGCGCGGCCTTTGTCCCGCAACGGCGCCCCAATAGCTTTGCAACCAAAGCAAGACAAACCTCAAAGGTCCATCCCGAGACAGTATCGAGCGGCGCTTGTGGCTGACTCCACCCCGTTTACCTCTGGCTGAACGCTCGCAACTTGGTTCGTCGTGGGCGTAAATAGGTCTGCACCAAAAGCTTACCGTTTTGCTTGGCACCGTTCACGCCACATCCCAGCCATCTCCGATGTGCTGCCCAACCTGCCTGGTTTTTCCATCTTTCGCTGCTACATGGACATTATGGCGCTCTGGTTGCGCCGCCGTTCGGGCGAAAGTAACTGATACCTTTTTCGAGCAGGAAACCTGGTCGAGGATGACAGAATGACAGACGTCTCGAACCAGCGCTCGAGCTGTTCCCTTCCATCCACATCCCGAAGTACCTACACGCGTTACGATTTTCCTTTTTCTTGCTGGTCGCCTCTCTTTTTTTTGCAAAATACCCTGTTCTGCGTCTGCCTACAGGAGGGTGATCCCTTCCGTCCAGTCAGCTTACATGCTTCTAAGCCTCTTGACGTCAAAACGCGCCGGGGATCTTCTCCCCCCACGGCACATCATCAGTCCCCGTCGTTGCTCTCAAGTTACCCTGCCCATCATCATACCTGCAGCACCGTGGTTCGTATCGGAGCCTCATCGGGTGCTATTCCTCGTGCCCGCCAAGGCTCTATGGCAGCCTAGGGCTGAGCGGCCAGTCCGTCGTAAGGACGATGGCACGCGAAGGACGAGGGGCAAGCAAGTGCTGCTGCTGCGCGATCCGAAAGGCGGGATGGATGGATGGATAGATGGATGGATGGGGCACCGTCTTTGGTCCGCAGTCGTCCCGTTTTCTCAAACCCACTCCCACGATGAGGCAGGTTGACTATCCAGTCCGTCCACCACCCCGCCGCCAGGCTGTGCCGTGCGGGTTCTCTACCTTCTAGCGGATTTCTCATTAGACTCTATTCTAGGTACGGAGATGGGTCGACCCATACGTGAACTCTTGGCTTGGGCCCAGCTTCAACTTTGACCGTCAACTGTTCCATGTTTCCCCGTTCAAACCTATCTCCGTTGCGTCCCAAGTTTGGGTCATATAAGTCGTCTTTTCCCCCTCCCCTTCTACCCAACCTCTCGACTCTACTTCATCCTACATCCAGCACTCACAGCCAAGATTAATCAAGCATCTTGTAGCTTAATATCTACTCACGTCCGAGTCCCCCAGTCTCACTGACATCTCATCCTTCCCTGTCACTCAACCTCCCCCTACTCATCAGCCAACCGATACCATGCACTTCTCAACTGTTGTTGGCGCCGCTGCACTGGCTACCCTCGCCAACGCAAGGTACGTTCCCGCTCACCCTCCTTGGCCTCGGACACAGACATGAAACTAACATCACTCTCACAGCCCTCTCGTCCGCCGTCAAGGTCCCGCCGTCGGCCAGGTTATCTCCAAGTGCACACAGAACGGCGTCGTCGCCCTCACCTTTGACGATGGCCCCTTCACCTACACCTCCCAGCTGCTCGACACCCTCGCTGCAAACAACGTCAAGGCCACCTTCTTCGTCAACGGCAACAACTGGGGCAACATCGAGACGGCACCCGGCCCGGACAACATCCGCCGCATGAAGGCCGAGGGCCACCTCGTCGGTTCCCACACCTACTCCCACCCGGACCTGAGCACCCTCTCCTCGGCGGACCGCATCTCTCAGATGACCCAGCTCGAGGACGCAACCCGCCGTATTGCCGGCTTCGCGCCCAAGTACATGCGCGCGCCGTTCCTCTCCTGCGACGCCGCATGCCTGAGCGATATGGCCAGCCTGGGCTACCACGTCATCGACACCAGCCTCGATACGAAGGATTACGAGAACGACACCCCCGAGACCACGCACATCTCGGCTGAGAAGTTCAACAACGAGCTCAGCGCCGACGCCGCGGGCAACAGCTATATTGTTCTCTCCCACGACGTCCATCAGCAGACTGTCGTTTCTCTGGTGCAGAAGATGATCGACAACCTCAAGTCCAAGGGCTACCGCGCTGTCACCGTCGGAGAGTGCCTCGGCGACGCTCCCGAGAACTGGTACAAGGCCTAGAGTCTCTGTGCCCCGTGGTGAAAGTTCGTGAGAAGAGTGAGGATTGGGTAAAAATGGCATGGAGCATCGCATTGAGAATTTCTGGACAAGGTTTCGTTGGATTACACTTGCTTGTTTCCGCCGGCTATACGTACATACACACATGGGTGGATATACCAGGGACACCCCATCGGCGCACGTCATTTCATGGAGATACCAATGTTTAATCAAATTATTAGTACCTCGTATCAGTCTTTCAGCGTGTTTGCGTCGTGCATCAGTATTTAACCCTCGGCCACTCATCAGTTTCTTTCCGCCCGGGTTGATGGTCTCAATTCTCGTGTAAGTCAGATAAGGCAGCCCCGCCACCACGTTGTCTTCACAACCTAAGACTACACCCGCCTCGAGACCACAACCCCGACACCTCTGCATCTCACTCTACGCAATTCATTATGAGACCATCGTGTACCGTTTCACTTCCATCGATGAGTAGGCAATCATCTCAGTTCGCTTCGGTACGGTGGCTCAACTGATAAGGCGCCTGACTTCGGTTGATTTCGCGAATAGAGAAATCCCCGTGGATTTTCGGAATCGTATCAGAAGATTGCGGATTCGAGCCCCGTCTGGATCGAATTGGTCAAGTACTGACTGGTGTCAGCATATGCGTGACTTGAGTTATTCTTTTTTTCTTTTCTTTTAACGCCAGCGAAGGGGCGTGAGGGTTTAATTAGACTTTTAGGTTCTGATGGTGTTGCTGGAAGTCCCATGGTTGACCGACTTTTGCCTTTCTTTGTCTTGCACATTCTGTCAGACCGAAAAGACGCCCATCAATGTAATTATGTACCGTACACACATATACTAAGGTAGTCCTAACCTCTCGCCTGGATCTTACTCTTGAGCGTGTTGAGCCCACGATTCCACGAAAGCCCTCGGGGCACGCCGGGATGCATAGGAAAGGCAAGTAAGTGATGAGAAATCAACAGAATAGTATTTGATGCGCAGTCAAGAAATATAGCGCAATTAGACCTTGAACTCTGAGCTTCTTCATCTGAAGTTGCTCACATGCCGATCGCAGAGCTAATGCGCTGTTCCTGGTGGCTTGGAAGGAATCTGACCCGTCAGGATCCCATGTGCTCTCTCACACATGTCTCACGTCGCTCGAATCAGCTATATCTCGAGCGTGCTTACCATAAGGCTGGGGCGCTAGCTGCTTCCGCCCGCTCATATTTTCTGTGTGTTGTGATTTAGGATAGGCGTAGAGAACCCGAAGATGACAGGCTACTGGGGCCTTTCTCTTAGTACCTACAAAGAGTGAGTCAAAATACTCAAGATTTTCGCCAAGACACAGCTCAGTAGATTGAAAGATTATCTGAAAAGAACTTGAGCATGGTTAAGAGATTAGTCTGTATCAAATGCCAGATTACACAGATTAAGTGCCTTCCTTCGAGATATTCTTCGCAAGGGAATTCGTTCTCTCCTTCTTGCTGAATCAGAGCGTTTTACTTTGCTGGCCCAGTCAACAAATGAGCTATTTCAAGGCGGCGAAAAAGGCACCTTTCCTTGTCCTGCATTTCGAACAATAACATTGAAAGCTCGTAATCGTATATTTCATCGGTCCGCTCATGGTTTCAAGGTCAAAACCGTGAACCTCTTGACATTTAGCAGGCATGCAGTGCAGTATTGAGTTGTCGTTCTGCTCGTCAAAATTGTCATGGAACATATCCAACTTGACGTGGTTCTCGCGTTGTTCCTCTCTAGGATTTAGCCCGTTGACTACTATGTTCCAGACTTGTTTATGATGGTCATCGTCTCTCATGTGCGGCCCTTCGCGACGGTAAAGTTTCATTTGCTTCAATATACCCCACAAACGTAGCCACCCACCAGAGATTAGGCCGGTCTTTTCGTTAGTTACGTACTCAATTTGGTAATCCTCAACCTTGATGAGCTAATGATCGGGCTTATACAGTCTGCCTGGTGCGACAGGAACGTCTACGGCGGCCCAAGACTAACTGGGAGCCCTACGGCGAATATGCGATAGGCGGTGAGCCAGAAGGAGTAGACACAGTAGGCACTCTCCAAAGGAGCTCCGATTCTAGGTGGCGACGCCACATGCCTGCGATGTGTTCATCTCCGAGCACCTTCATCATCTCCTTAGCTATTGCAAAGAGAGCAATCATTCTGTCGCTGAGGAACGTGATCTTGCAGCCAGTGTATGTGACTACGATTTTGGACCAGTAATCGTTTGCTTTTCGTGTGCTTTTCGTCTTTCCGCGTGCTCCGTTATCGCCAAGCTGAAGATCCTCGATACGCGGACCTTCGTAGGGATCCTTGACAGGAATATCCGGGGGCCATATCTCCGCCGCACGACCTGACCGGCAACTCCAAAAGACCTGACGCTCGCCGAAAGACACAACGCGTCGAGAAAGAAGGAGCTCTTGAAACACCCATGCCCTCATGTTGACATGGGCTCGCCTGACCTCCCAGAAATTCGCATCGACCAGATAACTTGGATTCGTCTGACGTCCGAAGGTGTAGTGAATAAGTGGTGGTCGGCAAGAATCGACGTCCCGCCTGTAAAATAGGGAATGTGAACTGTCCAGTCCAGACAGAGCCGACAAGTTGCAGAATGCGTGAGAATACACCTTATCCATCAGGGTCGACTCGTGTCGCCAGTCGGCCAAGCCATCTCCCGTTTGAATGATGCAGAGAGCATCTATCCAGAGATAACGTACACCAAGTTTCCGAACAAAACAAGCTGCATCTCGATAAAGATGTGGTAGGCTCTCTGGAAGAATGCCTTCTAAAAGCTCGCCGGCATTGCTATTGGTCAAAGTGAGACCGTTTACGCTCCCCTATAAATGGCCTAAAGTCATATAGGGGCTATGAGGAGTTTCATCGCCAGTGTTAATAATGCGGCAGACAAAACTCGATGTATCCAAGGGCCCAATATCAATACGAGGCGCGTTGGATACCACTTTGGATCAGTGGCAACCTCTCTGCACTTCTCATGATTTACTTTGCAATCTTGGAACCACGAATCCACGTGAGCAAAAGTCTGCTGCGATGAAGTGCCTTCAGAATATGTCTTGAGTGAATAGGCTTGAGAGGAGCCTACAAAGCGGTTAGTAAAACCCGTTTTGAGCCTGAGTGACAATCTTCCTAATACAGACTAATAAGATAGACATGATAGTTCTCTTCAGTCTTTGAAATGAAATGGCGTTCCCGTCAGGTTTCCTATATGCCGATGCAGGGAATGAGTCTGAAAGATGCTCCCTGGTAATACCGCCGTAGTCTGGGAAAAATCTATAATGGGAAGGCTTGTGGATTGGCGACAACTCGAAAGAACTCTTCACCCTCATGTCCAAGCTTCTCGTAGGCCCGTCAGGTGTGTGTGATTGACATCGGACTGAGGATCCATCTTTGGTGATCTATGCCGGGGTCACTCCCAATTTCCACGCCTACTGTTGGATTACGAGGCAGAAAAGGGCCCTATTAGGTAGTTAGGTAAGGGTGGTAGGTAGGCAGCCTGGGCCCGTGCAGACGGACCCTTCTACCTACTTATACCCACAGAGGGATTGCGGGCTCTGCCCACGAACTTCCTCTTATATATACGAGCAATAGACCTATATTAACTTATTAACCTCGTTATAACCAAAAAGTCTAACCTACTTACGTATATACTAATACTAATTAGTAATTAAATTACGTATATACTTTTACTATAGGTTAGTAAGGATATAATTATAAAAGAGATAGCCTCGACCTACCTCGCTAGTTATTTTAATTTATTAACTTAGTTTTATTTATTTAATTAATAATAAGTAGCTTAGTTTATACTACCTTAACTCTCCTCTATTATTATTAGTTAATAACTAGTTAACTAAGTTAAGGGCCGTTAAGAGCGCGCTCTATTACGTATAATCTTTTTTACTAAGGCTATTATTATAAAAAGATTAATTATTTTATTATTATTATTAACCTCACCTCTACTATTAATAATATCTTTACTAGCCTTATTATAATTACTAATTTCTCTCTAATTAAGCTACTTATAAAGGAATCTATTTTAAATATATTATAACTAAGCGCTACTTTAAATTAGTAATAAATAAGAGGAGATTAATTACTAAGAGATTAATCCGACGATTATTAGCGTACTAGCGCTTAGTAATAATAAGACCTTTAGAATTATAAATACGTTAATAATAAAGTATTCCTCGCGGATAGTAAAATATTCTAAGATACTAAGGAAAAAAAAAGACCTTAATAATAGTAGTAATAGGGATCTATTTTATACTATTAATAAATCTACCTCTTTCTAACCTAACAAAAGCTCTAAAATTAGACTAGTAAAACGAGATATAAAAAGTACTAAAAGAAATTGCTAATTAGTAGCTAATAGAATCCTCTGTTAGTTATTAGAAGTACGGTTATAAAAAGGGCCTTTTTTCTCTTTTTATAACCTTCTACTAACTTTAGTAACCTTCTATTTATATACCTCGTTAAAAAAGTAGAATTTTCTAATTAATAATAGTAGCCCGCTTATTACTATTAAAATAATCGCTATAACTAACCTATTACTTATTTTAACCTAATTAACGTTATACTACGATTAAAATACTACGATTATTTTTTACTATATAACTTACTTTACGGATATACTATAGTAACTACCGGCCTTAGTAATAAATAAGAAGGGGCTAATAATTAGCTAATATTACCTTAAACCTATCTATACTCTTAAATTATAGAACTATACCTAATTCTAACTCGCTAATAGGATTACGTTAACTTAACTTAATAGGGCTTATTTAATATTATACTTATCCTTATGAGTAATAAAAAGCTTAATACTTTCGTCCTTTTTATAATAAGATCTTATTATTAAAACGGTTTAATAAGCAAAGAGCTATAAAAAAATTATAAAACCGACTTTAATAACTAAAAAGCGGGGGACTTTTTAAGAATAAATAGTACGATTCTTAAGAAGCTAAGAGACTTTTTTATAAATAATAGTATTAACTTAATAATTAGGGACCGTAATTAAATAGTAAATAAGATTATTAACACCCTTAATACTTAGTACTTCCTTATTTAGACCTCTAAGGAAATTATAGCTTACCATAGCCGTACTAAATATTTTAATATATTATACTACGACCCTTACTTTTTTTATTTATTACTTTTATAATTAGTAAATACTAACGATCTTATTTAATAAGTTAGAGAGATAGTAAGGGAGTTTACGTAACCCTAGCTAGCTTAATTAAAGTAAATAAGACTACGACCTTAGCCTCGTTACTAACTAATTAACTTATTACTTTTTTAAAAAAAAGAAGAGGAAGAACTAGAGAATAAAATTATTATTACTTAATAATAAAATCTACCCCCTTAGATACTATACTTTAATAAAAAGACTAAAGATAATATTATACCCAATACTTACTAATTAATTAACCTTATTAAGCTCTATAATAATAAAAATAAGTATAGTAATAAGAAGTACGATATTTTTAATAAGAAGCTTCGGATCTTTAAAGTACTTTATTAACGAGTAGGAATTAGTAGACGATACTATTCTAGTACTTTTTTAAATATACTTAAGGGAAGGGCGTTAACTTTTTATTTTAACTAACTTAGTAGTATTTCTAACCCGCTTAGCTTCGATATAATATACTAAAGGACCTAGGAGTACTTCGAACTACTTACGAGTTATTAAAACTACTTTATAAAGCTCTATAATCTCTACTAGGATATTTAAATCTCGATTTATTAATAAAATTAAGAACTTAGGACTTAACTTTATTAAAAAATCTTACTTAGTTATATAAGGGTATAATAACGAGGGGAAGAAGGAGATCTTTACGTAGTTATTAATAATTTAAAAAACTAATTAACGTTTAATCCTTGCCCTAGCCCCGACCCTAATTTAAGAAGGGTACGTTATTTAGTTATGAGATATTACTTAAGTATATATATAATCGAGCTAACCTCTTTATTATAAAATCTTTACTTAATTACTAGCTCGGATCCGTTACTTATACCCTAAGGGTACCGTTTTATATATTATATAGTTACTATATAGTCTTATAGAATTTAATACTTATTAATAAATAATATATAGTAAGTATTATTTAAAAATACTTTAAATAATAATATTTACGTTTAACTTATGCTTATTAATCTTAATAAGAAAAAGCGGATTATTTAGTATTATTAAAATGCAGACCGATAATATAATTAAACTATTAAATAAGACTTTTAATTAGAAAGAAGAGACCGAGCTTAAGCGCGCTAAGCTACTAACTAAACTAAAGTAGTAATTATTAACTAACGAGCTACTTATTTTTAATAGCGGAATTATTTTATTAAAAGGTAGTAATATAGTACTTAAATAAAAGAACTAAGGGAAGAAGTTTAAGTAAGTTAATCCCTTAGTATTAAACGCTAAATAATAATTTATTAAATAGCGAGCCCGAGGTACTTATATTATATTAATTTACTAGCTAAAGGTAGTTTTTAATACGTCGTTTACTACTTAATACTAAGTAGATCCGTTATTTACTAATTACGCTATACTAAACCGTTATATTAAATAATAAATAAATTACTTAGACCGAGGGCTTATATTCGTACTATTAGATCTAACTATAGCTAAACTCTTTATTTTCGTAAATAGGTTATTTATAAATAACGCTAATTATATTTTATAACTAGGTTATATTATTATCTTTATAAATAAAGAATAAACTAACGAGAGCTTTATAATTAATAATAATATTATCTATTATAGCTCTATAAAGAGTAAAAAGATTACTTAGAGCGTATTAGTATTAGAGGTTTATAAAATAGTTATAGGTATTAACGTTACCTATACTATCTTAACTACCCTAAACCTTATTATTAAATAACTTAACGTTTTAAAGATCTTTATAGTAGTTTATATAGATTTATACTTATTATATAAATACCTCGTTAAGCTAGGTATTATAAAAGAGAAGCGCCTTATAATAGATATTATAGTACTCCGATAATTATATAAATACCGCGAGCTTTATAAAATCTATTAAATTAGTAGCGACGATAACCTAGTTAATAAGTTTATAAAAAGTATACTAAATAAGTCCCTCGAGTAATTCGTTAATAAAGGAATTATTATAGTTAAGATAAAAGGGTAAGTAATACGTAATTAAAATAGTAATATACTATAGGTAGTAAGTTATTTAGCGAATATATATACCTCTCGGGCTTTAGCTTAGAGAGAAACGTACGTATTCGGGGCGTAGTTAGATTAATAAAAAGCTTTTTTTTAATTATACTAAATTTAATAATTTCTAAGGAGTTTAAATATATAGATTATATATATTAGAGGATTAAGAAGTAATTAGAAGAAGGGGATAATAAAAATTTCTATACGAATAATTATAGTAGAAACTATGCTAAAATTTTAATATACGGCTTTAGGTATTTTTAAATAGGGGATTAATAGCGGATTCTATTACTAATTCTTATTAATAAGGGACCTAGCCCCTATTCTACCCTTTTTTATTATAAAAATAGAAGACTACTAATATTAGATTACGAGGTAAAAAAGGGCCCTATTAGGTAGTTAAGTAAGGGTAGTAGGTAGGTAGCCTAGGCCCGTGTAGACGGACCCTTCTACCTACTTATACCTACAGAGGGATCGCGGGCTCTGCCCACGAACTTCCTCTCATATACACGAGCAATAGACCTATACTGACCTATTGACCTCGTCGCGACCGAAAGGTCTGACCTGCCTACGTGTATACTAACACCTACGCTGTGAGAAGCAATTGGAGAATTAGAAGCTTCACCGCGGATCCAGTTTCTTGCGTCATGAGGCAGAATTGCCCACAACCGATTACATGCAAAACAACCGGCTTTAACGGCACACTCGAGAATTCGGTAGGTTTCGTGATGAGATGTAGACCGCATTTCTTCTCTTGTCATCATAGAGTCTATGAATTGTTGGCAAGCTGAGCACAGCATCTTCCAGGCTTGAGACCAAGGGGAAAATACTGCCTTGTGACTGGAAACGACAAGTAGTAACTCAATGGCCAGTAAGTGATAGAGCTATGAAAAGGTAAAAGACTATCAGTGGTAAATGATTCAACAGAAACGGTAAGGCTTTATATATGTAACTGGCCACGGGTCGACTCACGGGTGACGGCCGCATACATCACTTAGCGCCGGCAATCAACAGGTTGATAGGCAGGTTGCATGAAACAAACCAGAGGCGGGCGTCTGAGTTGGCTATTGATTGGTTCTAGTACGGATAGTTCAGATTGATGGACGGGCAGAACAACTTTCTTGCTTTGAAATGCGCCTGAAGAAGACATGACGAAGCTACCCTCTCTTGCTTTTCTCTTTAATCGGTGCCTCTACTGTTCACACATCTCATCCAGTATACACTGTTCACTATCATACTTTCAGTAATTCCTCGAGCTCCAATGACAGGTCCGCATGAGTCCTGGTTAAGGCTTGGCCAATCTCGTAGCTAACTATCGAAAGACACTGCTGTGCTTGTACCGGTATATTGCAGACCTTGTTTGAGCACAACAATTGATTCGTGTAAGATTGTATTGGACCATGAGTCTCAAGCATCATCTAAGACTTGATCTCACGAGCAGATGTCCTCGAGACTCCTTTCAGAGTGTGCCGGTCTGTCCACCTGCAGTACAAGTGGCTACCTCTCTTCCCTGGTTGAGAACAGACTGCTCGTTGGGAGGAATAAACTGAACGCAGCGCCCGAATCGATCGCATTCGCCATCCTTGGCGCCTACAGAGCATGCCGTCCCAACATTTCCAAACAGAGCGCTGCCCTTTCCGTCGACGAAACTGCGCGGCACAGAAGCTATAATTTCCACGTGGTTAGCGAATTGTAACAAAGTATACCTCGTGTACTATGCAGGCGGTTTAGAATGGGATAGGAACTACCCACCTGCGAAAGCGTTGCCAACGGCAAAGACGGCGACGGTCAAGAAGATGGCGGAGAACTGCATGGTGGTGGTGATAAATGTAAATTGACGGAAAGTCGAATAAATATGTTGATTATAATAGTTAACGTGCACCTGGCAGCAGTAGAAGAGAAAAGACGGATTGCGATGATTGGAAGTTGTTTGCTGAAGATCAATGTTGAATAATCGGAAATGAGTTTCCTTTATACGCAGTCGCGTCAAGGCAATATGACCCTCGTGCACTATAACATATGCATTCTAAGCTTATTTCTTACCTTCTTTTCCTTCCTCAGTCCTCGTGGAGTTGCAGTGCTGACTCCCTCAAACGAGGTCGAGACGCCTGACATCCGCGACAGTGGGTTTGGCATACTGCTGGATGCTTGTTCTTCTATAGACAAGGGGTAGATAGGGCGATGGGCCCGTTGTTCAGCCTCTCGGTTTCGGTGTTAATCAGCGCAAGGAGCTGGCTCTTCTGGGTGATCGCTTGCTCTTCTGGGCTAAGCTACCGCCTAATCCTTCTTTTTCGTTCGTTTGATGATTTCTTGGCCCCGGATCCGCGGCAGACATGGTATTGGCGCGGGGAGCCCTACCGACGGGATGAATTCAGCCAAGGGCAACATGGATTCCTGAAACACCAAGTCTCCAGTTCACGCGCTGTCATAGGAGCTTGGTCGTACGTCTGGCAGCGGACACCTGGCCAGTAATTGGACCGTGCTGTTTAGAGATTTGTGACAATAACTTGCTGAGTGGCACTCTAGGCGGGCATGCCGCAGGCGAGTTGTGGCATGACTGGGACAGGTGTAGACAGCGCCTCCCTACCTCCCTAAAATCATCTAGGCTCTGTAAAATATGGCACTGCTCCAAGGGGCTGTCTGATACAGGTTGTCTTGCGTGTGTCAAAGCGTTTCAAAATCCGGACGAAGCGGTGGGCTCGTAGTACGACACGAAGGGCTTATTTCTGGCAGCTGCCATCCAATACTATGCGCTCTATGTGCTTAGCTTTCTAAGAGCTTAGGCAGTCAAAATAAGGGACGAATCAAACTCTCAAGAGACAGGGCATTGCTTGTGAGGTTGTCGCATTGGACGACGGTGACCGATGGAACCTCGATGGCTTCGATGCATCGAGTCGATGGCTACATGCACGAAATCATTATTTTTCTCTTTTTGTGATGTCGTGATGACTTATCTGCTAGACAAGATCCATGGCTGCATATCCTTAGTGAACAATGGTTATAGATCAATACACCTAGTGATTCCACTGGGCCGTGTTGCTACATCATTTCTTCTATGCTGAGCTCCTACTAATGGGTTTAAGACTTCACGTGGTGGGACGGTGTTGATAACAATTAATAAACACAGTAAGTCCTTCAGAATACAGGGTTTGCCTTGCCGTGGGATGCTCCTTCGATTAAGTCAATCTTGTATGCAGTTGGAAGACTGACACACTTGTGTCGGTTTCGTCTCTCCGTGGATCCCGCGGGTGCCAAACGAATTTTAGCAGACCAACACCCGCTGGCAGCCCACCTAGGCATCAGACAGGCAGCGTGAGCGGTAAGAGTAAGATACGGAGCACACCAGAATAAGATGCTGCTTAACATGGTTTCTTGTCACCATACTATCTTGTCTAAGTTAAAAAGTACGTAGACAACGACCTTCTCCCTGTCAGCGCATAGTTACATTAGGCTGTCACATAGAGTATGAACAATCATTCATGGTCAACCCGTACAGGTACTTAGTAGCTAAAGCATACACTGCGACTCTCCCAATCCAACACCACAGGGTCCCAAAGCTGCTTCTCAACGGTCACGGAGGACTCGCCAAAGACAACATTACAGTCGACAACATGCCGTTGGTCGTTCGTGATACGACCCGTCGAAGCCATCGTATTCACCCACTCCATGATGACTAGGAATGCACTTGTGTCCCAAAGCCCGTCGCGCCGAGGAAAGTCCTTGAAGAGTTTGACGATAGCATGTCTCACTCCAGGCATTGTGCACATGAGGAACACAGTACACAGAGGCCAAGTCGGGCCGTCCTCGATCGTGAAAATCTCTGTTGCCTCTGCACCATTCCGGTTCTCCGCATCGTGGACCTCGAGGAGCTGTCTGCTCATTGATATAATGTCCATGAATGCGGGCGTGATGCGCTTGGTGTCCTCCACATCGGTCCAGCCGGCACAGCGTATCACGCTCCAGAGGTACAAGTAGTGTATTCTGAGGCTGATGGCCTTATAGTAGCTCTTGAAGTCCGCCTCCTTTTCGGTCTCTGCTTTGACGGCGAGCGGTTGGAAGGCAAGGTGCCAGGCGTCGGTGAAGCGTACAAAACTCCGGACGCGTGCTTGCGAGCTCGGCGAGGTGTACTCAAGCGGCGGCTTCTCTGGTAATGGAGCGGTAGATCCCTCAACTATGAACCCAGTGTATAGCGGTGCATGATGCTCGACGTGGTGGCGAACGACGTTCCACCAGCGGCGGGCAGCCTCCAGCGTCTCAAACTTCGTGGGCATTTCGTCGACCGCGTACCGCGTCTTGCGTCCGCGGCAACACCACGGTACTCGGGTCTTTGTCTCTTTCGGGTGCGCTCCGCCGTGAGTCCAAGATTGGAGACTCAGATACTGGAAACTAGTCATGACTTCTTCTAGCAGGGGGCTCGAATCCGCGCCTTGGCTTGGTGGGCACTGGTCAAGGATGCGGGACCCGTGGTTGATGTGGTTCAACCCAGCTGCCTTGTTGCCTCGAAAGCACTCGAAGATGATGAACAAAAGACACGCTGTCAACGTACGTTCGAGAGACATTGGTGTTGAGTAGAGGATGTTCATCGATTTCGTGTAGTGGAACAGAGCATCCGAGTCGAATCTACCTCGCCCGAGGAGACGTTGTTCTCGAGTAGTGGCACCTAGGGCCGCGGCGCCTACGGCCAAAGCTGCATGTTTAATGGCTGGGTCGTTCCATGAGAGTTGCGGGATAATCTGTGTGAGCAGATCGGATCGGAACAGAATGGCGGTGTTGGTGAAGGATAGCCAGTAGTCGAAGTGGTCCTTCTCCAGCTGGCTCGAGAAGACGAGAGTCGAGTAGTTTGGCTCAAGGAGTACATCGAGGACTCTGCTCTTTTCTTGTTTCGGTTTTGGATACAGTAACCGATGCTTGGGTGGTAACTTGGAGGGCATAGTTTTGGTCTCTTTGTAGCCTCCACAGTGGCCTTGGTACTTCAAGCAAGCCGCGCACGCTGGTCTGCCCTCGTCGCACTTGACGCGGCGAAGCCTAGAGATGGCATGAGTATCACTACTACGATTGAGTAAGGAAGATCCTCTATATGTGACTTACTTGCAGGTGACGCAGCCACTGCGAACCTTTGGCTTGCTGGCTCGGACTTGTTGTGGTTTTGAGTCGAGGGCAAACTTTGTGATCATAGGGCGAAGATCATTCATGATGGCTCGAATAGACAATTTGTAGCTGGATATTTTGCTGCGCTTAGCTGGTTTAACGCATGGTATGTGGTGCAAAAGTCACTCATTATATGCTAGTATCATAGTTTCGAGATGAAGAACGATGTCAAATAAAAGGCGAAATGATAGCCGGGATGGTCATCCTGAAGCGGGTGATGTTAACATTTTCGGTCGACCGGTAAGGGCTTGCCAGGGTTACCTCCGGCATAAGCACTAGCGCACGTCTGGCCAGATTAAACCATATTACCCTACAGACACCTCGATAGCAACGCTGCAACGGGTCTCTTTTATTTTGCTGCCTGGCTCGGTTGCGATCCTTCGAAACCCGGACCTGATTTTCGTCCAACGGCCTTTAAACCCGCTTTGGTACAACACCTCTCATAGCTGTGCTGAGATCCGGATCAGGATATATTTTTCATATTAGCGCTTAGTTCCGTTATTTCCACGTTGTCAGATTTCCGACCCCCATGTCGACTCTGCTAAAGACAACAAGATCAGAGTCCGAACTGTGTTGGGCCAGAGTTGTATTCAATACGATCCTATTAAGCGTGAGCCAGTAGATGGACATTAGCCTAACCAGACGTCTTTGGCCTCAACATGTGACGATCCTGGTTCCCTCGATAACGGCCGTAAGTATGTCATGTCTCAACGGCTAGCTAAGCTGATGATAAACCGACGAGAAGGAGTCAACTCCGGGATCTGCCCACTGATGATTCGTGAGCTTCAACCGCGGCATGCCGAACAGTGGATTCAGATACTGACTTTGTTTAGGCAGCTATCACGAACCTTGCTATTCTAATATCTGTCTTTCTACTCGTTATTCATACATTTCATTGCGCCAGCCAATATCAATCCAGCTCGATCATCAACGGCCGCAGCAGCAGTAGCAGCCATGAACCAGCCTTGTGATGATGGCCCGCCTGGTGCCCTTGGCCTGGGTAACGTACCCAGTCTCCAAGCACTAGTCGCACTCATTTCACTCCTCATGAGTTTTCATCGACTTCTCACGAACTTGGTGTGCCTTCCGTTCGCCACCGTGGCGCCCCTGGTCCCGTCGGCTGGGTTGACCTTGTAGATGTTGACGTGGGTGAACGCCAAGCTGCCTCCGACCTTCTCAATTTTGCCCTCAATCTCAATTTCGTCTCCCAACTTGGCGCCTGAGAGGTAGCTGATGTTGATATCGACGCTCACACCCGTTGCCTCACGGAGGTCCCATGCCGCGATCGCCAAGCCGCCAGCCCAGTCCACAATGGTCGCCGAGACACTGCCGTGGATGCTTCCTGACGAGTTCAAATGGTTCGCGGTGATGGGCAGGCGTGCGATGATGAGTCCCTTGGAGGCGTGAGTGAGCTTCAAGCCGGGGTTAAAGAGGAAGGCGTAGATTGGGGATGCGTTGCAGCGGGTTGAGATGTAGTTCTCGATGTGAGCGAAGGTGGCGGGGTCTGATTGCGCAGAGGGGCCGGTGGCCGGTGGTGGTTGAGATGGCGTGGAAGACATTGTGAAGCGTTTGTAGTTTCTGACTGCAGGCTGTGGTAATGACAGGATATGAAGTCAGTTACAAAAGTGATTCGCGATGCCGGAGGTCAACGACACTGTTGAGTTGTTGAGTGACACAATCCGAGAGCGAAGGCACGTGCGCCAAAGATTTCTTTGCGGTTGGGCGGACTCCGTCCGAAGTCGGCCCCGAAGAACCCACTTTTGCCGTCGGGGCGGAAGAAATGCATCAGTGGCTCTGGATGATGCTCAGCTCTGAACGCCGTAGCAAATATCAAGTGGAGAGACTTAGAGATTGTTTATCCAAGGAGATCGCTATGAGATGTCCTCACGTATTTGCAGCAAGTGGCCAGGAAGTCAATGGAATGCAACCAGCAAGAACGGTCAAGGCGAACCGTGTTCTCCGCAAAGCTCACCAATCATGAGAAGTGAGAAATGCCAGCACCCACAGCCAAATACATGACGGCTTGGTCATGCAACTGGCAGAACGACGATTGACGAAGCGACATTGAAACTTGATATCAGAAACACGGCCCGTCGGCAATTACGACCAATGAAGACAGCACAAGGTGAAAGACGCCACAGTAAACCCAGATAAACAATCGCGGCTGCAAAACGAGTAATGTAGTCGGGACGATACTCGAAGTGACGACATTCGCATGGCGTTGCTTCTATCCAACTTGGGCTGGCGTCAGTTGCAGATTTGCCCTAGCCGTTGTGTGGAACAACTAGCAAGATGATCATTGGGCCGGTTTCGCCAGCGTGGAGCCAGTTCCGTGTCAGCAAGCAGGGGTTCCTTCGAGGCCGTTATGTCCGGCCAGGTCGAGATGTCGGTTTAGACCCACTCGGCCAGACGATGATTGTACGCTGCCGTTAACCGATGTTTGTATAAGTGAAGACGATATTCGTAGGTTGCTAGGAAACTCGATGTTTGTAAGGCCATGAAGTTACACTGCTTCTTGTAATTTCTACTAATAAGATGGCAAAATCAGAAACGGCCCCAGCAACCTTTGCAGTTGACGAAAATGGCGCTGAAGGGGCGAGCGTTCCAGTTGTCGTTGACTGGGAAGGAGATGACGATGCTGAGAAACCAACAAATTGGTCAGCGTCGAAGAAGTGGATCAACGTCCTTCTCATATCAACACTCACCCTGATCTCGTAAGTTTCTATCATTCAAGACTCGAAAAGCGGTATTGCCTCGATGTTGACAATCTCTTTCCAAGGCCATTCGGCTCTTCAATGTTCGCACCCAGTACGAGCGAGACAATGAGAGAGTTTCACTCCACCAACGTGGATCTCGAATCCTTCAGTGTTTCCATCTTCGTGCTTGGCTATGCTTTCGGACCTTTGATTCACGGACCTTTGAGCGAGCTTTACGGCCGGCTAATTCTCTACCACATCAACTCCCTCCTCTTTATCCTAGCCAATGTTGCTTGCGCACTGTCGATTTCACTACCGATGCTCATCGTCTTCCGTCTCATCACTGGCCTCGTTGGTTCCTGCCCGTTGGCTATCGGTCCAGCTAGCGTCTCAGATTTGTTCATCCAGGAGGAACGAGGCAAGGGGCTTGCGGTCTGGAACCTACCAGTGCTTTTAGGTCCGGCCATTGGGCCCTTAGTTGGAAGCTACTTGTCGGTGGCTACTGATTGGCGGTGGAACTTTTGGTTCCTAGCAATTGCGGCATGCACCCACGAGTAACAAGTCAAGATCAACCGGAATTCATAACTAACGAGATGTGCAATAGATGGGAGCGATCTACATCGCTACGCTACTACTGCTCCGAGAAACTCATTCGCCAACTATACTAGGACGGAAAGCTCGAAGACTACGTAAGAAATACGGAAACCCGGAGATATCATCCGTTTTGGTATCCAAAAAGCCCCCGCGGGCCACATTCCTGAACGCAATCATTCGACCGACCAGACTTCTCGTCTATTCACCCATTGTTCTGACTCTCTCTATCTGCGCCGCAGTCAACTACGGCTTCATCTACATCATCTTCACCACCATGACCTCGACATTCATGAGCCGATATGGGCTCAATAAAGGCGATGTCGGCCTTACTTACTTGGGCTTTGGTATCGGAAACATTGTAGGAAACGTAACCCTCGGAGCTCTCTCCGACAAGCTTGTGAAAGCCATAGCCGGCAAAGGAGAGATGAAGCCCGAATACCGACTTCCGCCATTGATACCAGGCAGCCTTCTAGTCCCGGTCGGCTTGTTTCTGTACGGCTGGACCTTGCAGTACAACGTTCATTTCATGGTGCCGCTGGTTGGCACCTTCCTGGTGGGAGTCGGTACCATCCTCATTTTCATGTCCATCAACTCGTACTTGGTCGATGCCTTCACCGAGCATGCAGCCAGCGCGGTTGCCGCGAGCACCGTGTTGCGTAGCTTAGGTGGGGGTTTGCTTCCGCTTTGCGGAGGGAAGTTGTACGAAGCTGTGGGTGATGGATGGGGCAATTCGATTCTTGGGTTTATTGGAGTTGCTTTTATCCCTGCCGTATGGTTGTTGTACAAGTTTGGGGAACGACTCAGATTAAAGTCTCGAGTTGAGGCAATGAAAGCTCTTAATTTCTGAAAGCAGAGTCTTCGATGTAATTTTACTGTCTTGGTGATTGAAAGACAACAACAAATCAAGAGGACAAGGTAGTTTAACATAAAAGTCTTTCTGCTGTCTGCTGGACTGTGATACTATTGCGTCTTCCTCAGTAGTTGCGAACCTTCTAAGCTGTAATAGTCTTACATGAGGAAACCCAATCACTGTCCTCCTTGAAGGCAACCTACTCAACTTCCCGTACTTCCATGACCCAATCTCGAGCCGTCAGAGCGGCATGGCCATCAAACAATTCGAATTCCCACTCCAAAAGATAAAATAATTCCAGCAAGATATTCTCAAACTCCCAATCGTTAGAGCCATCCTTTGACACTTGCTTTACGGCGCAACTAATCTGCTAGCTGCATCAACCAATCCGCTGACTTGAGCCGAGTATCGCCCCCAGGCGAGCCGCAAAAACAGAGCCCCCTGGTCCAGCATGCTGTCAGCCAGCAGCCTAAAAGCACAGCGTTCTGCGTCTGGGTATTACCTGAATGTTTCTTCCCGAGCGCCTTTGCCCTCCTCTTCTTCACCTTCAGAGACCGTCTCATTTTGGAGTCGGCCTTTGATGCACCTCTGCGCACCGGCCGTGCTACATCGGTGGACGCGGTAGCAGGGGCCTCCCAGTATTGGCTTTGCGAAGGGGGGCGGTCGAGATCAACGTAAGACAGTTCTCGCTCAATTTCCTCGACACTCTCAGTGCTTTCGGTAGTCTCGGGGGTCGATTCTGTGGTGTGCTTCTCCTTTCGAGTAAATTTCGCCCGCAGGTTCTCGCCAAATTTGGTCGCAACTTCAGGGGGTATGTGCTGCTGAGGCAGGGGAGAGGAATCCGTGTCAGTTGTTTCGGCCTCATCGTCATCAGCAGCGCAAGCATCGCAGGTGCGAGGCTCGTCTTCTGCTATCTCGAATCCGTCATACACAATGTCGTCTTTGCGGCCCTCGGCTTCGGCAAGGTGAACTAGCAGATCCTCCTCCTCGCTATCGTAGTCGCAGCTGAGACTGGAGACAGCAAGATACTCTTGAGAATGAAGAGCGGAAAGTTCCTTATTCACCCGTCGTGTTCTGGGCCTGTGAGGTACCGAGCCATCAAGGATCAGGTTGTTCTCCTAAGAATGAACCGTGAATTTGATGCCCGCCGCCTGGCCCAGCTTTCTGACGAACGGGATGCACTGGCCGGGGCGCTGAGGCGTACCGCACGGCGCTCTGCTGATATGGATTTCGTAATGAGGCGCGAGGCCTTGGTATCGGAGGCGTTTGCGAAGTCGGTTCAAGTCCTTGAGGGAGATGTCGTGACTGTCTGCTGGCTTGATATCGTGGGCGAACACCATCGCATAGACCATGTATGTGGCGAGTTTCTTTTCGATATGACCTGCTCTCCAATTGCCGCAATTATCTGCCGTCATCGGCTTGCCGGCGCCATCGTAGAAGGTTCGAAGGTTGAGACCGAGGTGTCGAGCCATTCTCTTCACTCGTCGGTGCCATCGCGCATGGTAGAGAAAGTTGTCTTTCGACTCCCGGAGAGGAATGAATGATGTACCGCTCACAGCGAGCTTGAGAACATCCAATGAGGAATCTGAACCCCTAATGGCGATGAAGCCCGAGGTTTTGGTGGCGAACTTGTGCTTCACTTGGGCGTCTCCTTCCTCGCCGCGATACTCAGCGTTTCCGATACACTTCAGCACTCGAAAGTCGGTCCCAGACTGCTTGTAGATGAAATCGCCTTGTTCAGTTTCCCAAAGCGCGTACTCGGTACTCGCTTGTTCGTCACTCAGCTGCGTTCGGCCTGAATCAATTTCTTGCAGAGCATCGAAGTGGGGGCGGCCGTCCACCATTCTCTTGAAGAAATAAATGTTCCTGGGCGACTGGGTGGAGGAATCACCTTCGGTAACAGGCTCTCTCTTGACGGCGACCTCGATGTCGGTGTGTTCCGGCTTCTTCGAGCCTGGGGTGACAATGCGATCGATCGTGGGGGGCAGACTTTGGCGGTGGACTTCAACACTAGGTACCGCAACATCACATGATCTTCTCTCTAAGACGATGACTGAGTGAGATGTAAGCCAAGTACATATGCGTAGCAGAGGGATAGGATATCTTACCCGGACCAGAAGAACTCCGCTGCTCTCCAGTGCTGGCAGCACCTTGAGCGGTAGAACGAACAATGTAGTTCATGCTGTTTGGTTGGTTCGGCAAGTGTTGTTGAGCAGGAATCTAAATTATTTGGTGACAACTTATTCGTCCCAGTAAGATGAATTTGAGTTAGAGAAGGGGCTCAAACTGTGAGAAAAGCTTTTCGACATGTACTCTTGCGTCGAGTCAGTGATGTAATCAGGATACTCAGGAAAAGCAATGAAGGAGAAGTGCGACGCGTGGCGAGCGCGACAATTGGAAGAACTAGGCGCGGGGATGAAGGTACAGGGTATGGGAATACACACCAAGCAGACCGGCGAAGTCAATAACAATGAAACCGTGAAAGGTTTATGAGATATTGAAGCAGCGACAGGTCGGCACTCCCAGTGACACGAGCAGCGAAGACTTGTAGCTGCAGGAGACCCGTGACAGAAGCGAGAGCAGTCAGGCTGTATATAGAACACCTGCCGAATGATGAGGAAAGAAAGGTGTCGATTGGGAGGAATAAGTTCAGTGAGCTGGTGCAGTTGCCGTAATGAGACTCAAGTTCGTGACTGCGCGTAGTTGCGATGCGTTCTGGGATAGACTGTTGAGGCCAGAAGGATAGCGACAGGCTGACGAAGAAAAGAAGTGCCGGGAGGATGGAAGACTAAGGTGTGAATGGGGCGAGGATTTTGATATCAGGCGGCACGGTGACAAGCGTTGAAGCGCTAGTAATCGTGGACGTGTTATTTAACCGGAGATATTCAACCTGAGACTGGCGTCTTCGGTTGGCTGAATTCAGGTAGTGAAGTGAGTGAAACGATCATTCGATGCGGGAAGGAGTGTGCAACCGCGTCAATGACGAGCGCGTCGGCAAGGGAGTGGATAAGCATGAGATTGAATGGTGAGAGGGGTGTGGAAGTCGATCACGTCAAGGAGCCACGCTTCAACTCACGCAGCATCGTTTCACGCAGGAAGGAGCGACAGCAGTGAAGACGACGTGAGGTCCGACGTGAATTCTGCGGAGCGTGTAGCACACACACTACATGTCAAGAGAGTATCAAAACACCAGGTAAAGACGGAACTTGAATTTGGGTGTGGTTCCAAATGTTGCAATCATGAAACCCGTAATCCATTTTCAGACGCCTAACCCAATGCCCATTGCCGTAGCCATGACCCGGAACCTCATTTTATTTTACCGCAAACAACTTTTTAAATCGTGTTGGGGGAATAATTTACTCGTCATCCTCCTCCTCCTCAGCCTCAGCGGTGGTCTGGGCGATACCTATTGTGGTACGTTAGCATGGATGCTCTGAGAAGATATGTATGTAGAAAGGCAACTTACGGTCCAAATCACGCTGGCCGGACTGGGTGATGCGGCGGCCACCCTTCTCCTCGTCCTTCTCGAGGACACCGATCTTCTCAAGAGCCTGGCAGATCTTGCGGTCGACGGAGCCGGAGGCGTCAACGTGGTGGGAAGGGCGGACACCGCGGTTCTTGGCGGAGCCGTGGACCTTGCGGAGGCGGCCGACACCGACGGTCTTGCGGACGTAGATGTGGCGGGCGACGGAGGCGGCGCGGACGTAGAACCAGTCAATGTTCTGGGGAGGGAGCTCCTTGGCGGGGCCGGTCTTGACGATATCAACCCAACCTGATGGCGGAGATTGGTCAGCGACGAGTTGTCATTCGAGGAGGGATATCGGGGATTAAATATACCGGGGATGGGCAGCTTGCCCTGACGCTTCAAGAAAGCGGCGTACGCGTTGATGAACTTCTGCGCCTGCACCAGAGAAAAAGATTACCAATTAGCATGATTCCGTCATCAGAAGTCTTTCGACTCCCTCGCGCCTGCTCCGTATCCTCAAATTGTGTATCCCTGTTCTCCCAATTGTAATCCTCGCCGACATGTCCTCCACAACTCGATGAGCCCGGCCTGGTTTGCACTTCCTGTCATCACTTTGCATCTCTCTTTCCTCCCCCATGTGTCATGGTCGCGACATCCGCAAGATGCACCAGGAGGGTCTATTTCAACAACCTCTGGATGTAGATCAAGCTTCGGGGTGTACTCGCGAGATCGTGACCGGAGTGCAGTGGCGGCGCAATGGGCTTTCGAGGATGTGGCGTGGACAGTGCGGTGTCATCGGAAAGTACTCTTGTGGTGATCTTGGTCGCAATTCGAGCATTCGAAGAAATCTTGCGATTTTTCGTCTTTGGGTTTCGGCTGAGAGGTCTCCAGATGGAGAAGAACGTGGTGTTAACCTACATCGACATCGCGAACGTTGATTCCACCGGCCATTTTTGCGGTATTTATTGGGTATTGGGGGGAGAAGGGTGGACTGGGTGCGGCGCTGGGCGATAAATTTGGCGATGAGGTCGGTCGGTCAACAGATCGAGAGGCACAAGTTCAAGAAAGTTGCGATGGTAAATTTTTGGTGGTGCCCGGTGCTTGGCGCAGGGCTCTTTGCCCTGCGGGGCGACAGATCACGTGTGTCATTGGTTCAAAAATGTTTTTCTTTTTTTTTTTCCACTTAACCATACCGAGTCACCGAGACCCTCCATAGGTTGAGTCCGAGCGTCGATTATCTAATATTTCCGGTTCAGCGCCATTCCATGTGGGGCCAATGCTCGACTCAATGAGGGGCTCATGCTCGAGACGCCAGAGCCTCACTCCGATGACAAGGATACATTATGAGAAACCATCTGCATGAGTTCGTGGTCACCGAAGCTTGCAGCCTCTCGTTGTATCTTGAGCTGTCACGAAGCAGTGGTCTCGTACTACCGCACGACCAGCCACAATGATCAATAGTCATCACATCTTCAGAGCAAGCTCATATGCAATTACGATATCACCAGTGCCAATTTTCAACTCAAAGCAATTGCGATTGCAAACATTCATTCTATCACTATCCCATTATATGCCTGACGGAGAGGCGTATGCAAAACTCCTCCTAATGCAAAATCCAAAATGCCTCCGAAAGTAATGTTCCACACCGTGCACTAAACACCGGCTCACCGACCCAGGTATCATTTTCACCGATTGCCCCCAAAATCCGTTTACCATTTCCAGTTCCGTTTTCACCAATTCTACATCGTTCGTTTGCACACAACGTCCGTCATGGTCAGTCCGTCACACCTAGGCCCAGTTGGCCAAGACAGCCATCACACCAGCACCGAGCGCGACACAGCCGAATGCAAAGAGCTGCACCTTGAGCGGTGAGTTTCTCATCTGCGGGTTGAACATGAACTCGTGGGCCAGAAGCTCAACCAGACCCGTGTACATCAGAATACCGGCACTGATAGAGTCGAAGATTCCGTTAACAAGTGTCTGGGTCTTGGCGCTGTTTGGCTGAGCAGCGATACCAACGGCAATAGCGATGGGTGTCGACAGGCCGTAGATGATGGCGAGAATGTGAGGCCACCAGCGGCCGTGGGAAGGCCAAGTGGCAGTGGCAAGACGAGAGCCCAAACCGAGACCCTCGAAAAACTGGTGGAAAGTAAGGACGATGAGGAGGACGACGAGCTCGTCGCTGGTGGCGAGGACGAGTCCAATGAAGATGGAGTGGAACACGACACCGAATTCGAGAATGAAGATGGCAATCAACTGGCCAGCGAGGCCGTTGTGGCTGTCTCCTTCGGTATGGTCGCGAGCATGGCCGAGATGATCCCTTCCACCGGGCGGGTAGCTAACGTCGTCTGGAAGTCCAGGCACCTTCTTGGGGTCGACAAAGCCGGCACCCCTCTCAGTGTCAACGTCGTGGGGGCAAACCTCGGTAGCGCTCGTCCCATCGGTCCCAATGTCCTTGGTCTTGGTGGCCATGCTGTTGCTGTGGCCAAGTTCGTGGTCATGGCTGCCGAAAGCAGACGAGGCGACGTTGGATGCGATCATCTCAATCAGGAACATGACCATGACGGTCATGAGGCCGATGGCGAAAGCCCAGTCGTAGCTGCCCAGCATCGGCTCCAAGCACTCGTTGTGCAGAGCCTCGACACCAGGGGCCAACAGATGCATCCAAGCGGTTGCGATAATGACACCGGTACCGACATACTTGAAGATGAAGAAGGTCATCTTGGGAACGTGCATTCTGGTGGTCCTGGCCAGGAAGATAGGGAGGAAACCACCAAGCATCGAAGCGACCATGATGATGAAGATGGAGGCAATACGCAGTCCCTTGTTGCTGACATCGACGGCAGCGGCACCGCACTCGTTGACGGCATCGGCACCGGAGCCATCATCTTGGCGGAGGGCGAGGAGCTTCGCCGCTGACATTTCCAAAGGGTTCATTTTTGCTGATTTTCTTGCTGAATACGTTACAGATGCTGGCAGAGCCTGCGACGGGTGCTTGCTTTAAGGCTCTGGTCTTGGTCACCGCAGACAGGTAAGTACCCGGAAGGCTGTAACAGCAAAGTAGACGAGCTCGAGGCACCACCGGTGGTACAGGTTGGAGCAACGGCTTCTTGATCGACCGGGGATATGTGATAAGTGCCGGCGGACTGGGCTCGAAGCCTGTGCGTCTCCGAGAGACTGGGTTGAGCGGCGGCTAGATGCGTTTACCGAGGTGATACGACAGGCCAAAGTCGTCTGAGAGGCGCAATGAGATGGCGACAGAGAGGAGCAACGAAGAGCTGAAGGGCGGCAGGGCGAGGTGTGCGTCCTGGGAGATGGGTCCTCGAAGGTCTTGGCTCGCAGCTTGGCGTCTTGGTAGATGGAGAGGATTGAGGCTCCGAGACAGGCGCTGGGCAGTATATATTATGCGCCAAGTGCAGGGGATACTCTGATGGAGACGATGAAGAATCGGAATTCTCTTTGTCGATTCTCGAAGAGAGGGAGGGCGAGTGGGCTACGGTGGCTGCGAACTTGCGCGGCGTGGGACGGCGTTGCAAGATGTGTCGAGAACCCGGATGGTCGTCGGTCGCGGAGGGGGGTTAGGATGGCATAAGAGGACGGAGGGACCCCCCGCTTAAACAGCCAGGGTGGACTCGACGAGGACGGAGGAACCACAAAAGCAAGCGGGAAACCCGGCACTTTGCAGACCAAAGGATGAGGAAATATCTTGTCTCGGTTCTTCTGTCCGGTGGTGGTTTTTCTGTGGTTCTTTGGTATGGCGCGGCTGATCAAAGGGAGACGTCAAGGTGGATTGCTGTGTGCTGTTTTTCTTTGGGACACTCGATCGATGTTCTATCGCACGGCGTCTGATAGATACCAAAAAGAAAATTTACGAGAGGGAATTATTGGACGACGAGGTACGAAAACGATATCCTGACGTGCAGGGAACCCGTCTGAACAAATCGGTGGCCTCGAAACGATTGTTGGACGGTCAAGAAAAGCTGTCTAATGTTTAGAGTTTTGACGGTTCACTTTCTCGAGGTCGACGGTGATACCGAGCAAGAGGTACCTTGGGCAAAAGACGAGTGTGCAGAGAGAACTTGTAAAGACCCAGGAACGGTTGACCAGAGCGGCACGGGTGTCAGGCTCGGGCGGCAGGCGCAGGGACGGGCACAGGCGGATGCGCAAAATGGAAGTGAGGACCTTGATGGCCAAACGTCGATGTAGATCCACTTTCGCACCTTGTTCTTACCTCACGGGTTTCTTATCAAAGACAACCCAGCACCTGTTCCCCTGCAGCTTCCGCATTCATGAAACAAAGACAGAGCAGCGCAAATCGACCAGTGCAAGGTATTCTGTAGTTATTCTCCATGATTCTGTCCATCATGCGCAAGGACATGTGGATTTAAATCATGGTAAGCATCGCCAAAGTCAGCTACTTCCAACACAGATACATGCAACTATCGTGCAAGAAAGACTGGAGGTCCGCCAACGCACCTGCTTCGACTTTCAGAGTGAGGACCTTGATGGTTAAGCTAGTGCGGAGAACCTTGATGGCCAGCTTGCGGGCCAATGAGAGCCCGAATAAATTGGCACAAAATCTGATGGCGTGGGGCACCCGCGCCGAGCTAGCGCGACGGACCAAGGATAGTGCCAGTTGGGGAGCTGACAGCATCCAGGAATGAGGTGGGATGTCTTGACGTTGCGAGGAATGCGCTCGTTATTTGATACTCATCCAATGGTGAGGGATATCGCCGATATTGCTGGTATTGCTCGAAAGGGGCAAAACACCGACATAGTTAAACCATAATCATGAACATTGGTTGGGGATTAATCTTCGTGTAATATGTTACGGCTGAATGAGTTGAGACATTCTAAGAGGAAACTGACGTTCAGCTCTCCTCCAATCTGAACCCATCTTAGACATGGACGCACACGACTTCTATCAGTGAAGTGGGAAGATTTTCTTCACATCTCCAAGAGTGGTACTGATAACTGTACGCGCGGTAGCCCTTTGAATGCGGGTGGCTTTCATCCACTGCCAAGAAAGCTTGGCTTAAGCCGTTTCTGCTAGTCAAGCTTCAGCCAAGCCGGTCGCTTGCTTCCGTCCATGATTTCATCATGAAGAACCCAATCGACCATGTCCCATTACTTACGGAAGTCACCAGAGACTTCGAGACCCAGAGCCACTTCTGAGTTCTGCTTTCTCCTCTCGGCTAACATTTCCGAGAGAACAACTATCAAAGGCAACGTCGCATTCTCCTCCTATTTCATGCAGCCACCACGGCCCTTCCGACGCCATCCTGCATCGATAGCTGCGGCGTCACCTCGGATTGTGCCCAAGGAGACCCGTAGCCACGAAGCCGGGATCTGTCGAGTCCAACCTTGACAGGTAGTATAGAGTACTAGTAAACTCAGCCTCTCAGGTGCTAAGGATCTCGAGTGTGCAGCCGTGCCAGGATGCCGGGAACTTCTGCCACGCGCCAACTGCCTGTTTCTGCGACCGAGATGTCGGGAAGAACGTCGCATCAGGGAAGATTACCGGTGGGTACCCTGTAACCTGGCCAAAAAGACCATTGACTCCTTTTCATGATGAAAATTGAATTTCCACGCCCACCGTGCGGAACGGCGAGTCGAGCTTGCGCAGGTCGATTGCGCTGCCGAGACTGAACAGGAGGGACTTGACCCTCCCCTCCCACAAGACCCCAATCTTCATGTTCTGGTCCAGCCGCGCCTTGATGACGCTGCCGTATTCATCCGCGCCCTTGGTCTCTGCCGCCGTGCCGGCATCCGCCGCCGCCGCCTCTTTCGTCCTATCCACCGCAGGATCGTCCAATCTCCACTCCATCTTCGCCTGAAAGCTGCGTTCTTTCGGCTGATTCTTCCGTTCATGCTCTGGCTCTTCCACGACAAGCCTCGGCTGCAGCTTCGGTGACTCGGGCAGCTCGTCGTCCAGCCTCCACTCTAGCTTTGCCTGGAAACTGCGGCCCTTTTTGACAAAGCTCTCGGCCGAGAGCGCGGGCTCGAGGTTGCGGGTCAGGTTCTTGCGCCACAGCTCCATGCCCACGGACCAGTCGCTCTCGTAGCTGTACACGTTGAAGTCCATCCTCGTCGCGAGACTGCAGTGCTTGCCTGCTACTACTGCGTAGCTGGCGCTTATGTTGCCCATCAGGGGGTTGATCGTCATTGTCGCCGTCAGCGGGGTGCCGCGGTGCTCCGGGAGCGTCGCAAAGCGTCCGCCGAAACTGACGCCGCCCGACTTGTTAAGTAGGCCGTAGTAGATCTCCCCGCCGGCGCTGAAGCGTCCGTAGATTCGTTCCTTCGCTTCGTCCGTGTGTCCGCCCAGCTTGCCGCCCGATCGTAGAGCTTGGATATCTTCTGTATCACCACCAAAGTTGTACGCGCCTCTGAAGCCCAGCAGGCCGCCGTCGGACGAACCTAGGCCTTCGATAGCGTATCTGCCGACATCATACTGAGCCAGTCCCAGGACAGTGCCTCCGTTGCGGAGAAACTTTCCTGAGACGGCGCTGAGCTGGAGTTGCAGCGCGGGGGATATCCTTTTCACGACGAGAGCTTCGAGCATGGACTCAGGGAGGTACAAACGGCCGTAGAGCAGGGAGGCTGCGGCCGGACTAAGAAGGGGGTAAGGCTTCGAGGTTCGAGGCGGGAGGTCGGCGAGCGGTCGGTACGAGCGCAGCAGTGCTGGCAATGGTACGGCATCGGATTGCGGGGTGAGGTGCGCGCGGAGGGGCACGGAGGAGTAAAGGTAGGAGATGGAGCCGTCGACCACGCCTACGGAGCCGAGCTGGTATGATGTCGCAAAGTGAGGGGTCGCGAGAGAGGAGAGTGTGAGGCGTAGGCCCTGCGGTGTTGGGAAGTTGAGGAGTGCTGCCGATGCCCTTCATGTCAGTGCTGGTCCAATGTGCAGTTCCCCCAATGAGCTCTGCGCATTTCGTCAAGCCTACCATCTGCAGTTGCGTTGAGCGTCGAGTACGAGTTGTCGCGGTTCCAGCCGGTGGCGTCGTAGAACGCGCTCTGCACATAGCTCATGAACTCGCGCATGTTGGGCGGATGTTCAAGATCGCCTCACAGAGCAACGGGCTCACGACTTGCTATTGTTGCAGAGACATTTGTTTGGTACCTCAGCGCTGGAAGGTTTTGTGCGAATTGATGCTCGATGTAGCTCCTATGACGATCGCTAGGTTCTGGGCAATGGAAGTTCTGGCATCGCCGGCTGCTTGGAGTGGGTCCGGTTCATTTTGATTATATAAGCCGGCTCACTCATCATGCCTGGTTGAGGTAGAACTTCAGCAAAGACAAGGGCATATCTCTTGACGAGTTATCTGAGCACCATTTCGATTTCAATTGAGACATGGAGGACAAGGTTTCAATTCGAAATTCTTGATGGCTGTGAACAGGGCGGATGTTCACGACTAAGTCGAGTATTCTATCTTGCTTGATCCACCTTACCTTATCGTTCTGTGCAACAGATCCATGTACAAGCATGGATGTTTCTCGATTGGTGGTTCTGACCATCAACTCCTTGAACAGGACTTGAACCCTGTCCTCTTCTTCTTTTTCTGGCGATGCGGATGACGATGGCTTGCATTGCTTCCCGATCATGTGAGGGGGTCCCGTCACGCAATTTGGTCCGGCCTCGTCTTTCGCATGATTTATCTCATGGCTAAGATCACTTGCATTTTCCCTATTCTGTGGAAGTCCGCAGTTGTGAATCCAACAGCCAGAAACCTGAGGGAGACGAATGCACCACGTAAAAATGCAGAACTCTTGGGATGTCCTTTTAGATTAGTCTATTTTTTCCTATCTGAGTCTCTTATTTTCCAATGACTATAGCAAGCAGCCACAAGTTGTCGGCAATGAGGTCCGCCAGCTTCAGAATTTCTCTAATTCATCATAAAGATGGGTGGATGGCGACCCTCGCATCCACGATAAGATGAAGGATTTCTCATCGCGACTCTCCATACGGAGAGATTATCTCAATACTTTGGAGCTCCGGAGCCAGTCTGAACATTTTTTTTCCTCCTTGAGTTTACTCGTGTTACGGCGTTCCCGAGGTTGGTAATATCGCGCCTTCACGTGCCGGATGCTTGGGAATCTGTCTTGCTTCATCCAGTTTAGTTCCTGAAGAGGCACAGCACATGGAAACACGATGGACACTTGGCAAATCCTCCGCACCGATGGAACTGGGGCCTACGGTCAATGCCCGCGATGCGCGATGTCTCGCCGGTCCCTGGTTTTGCAGAGCAGAACGCCGTCCAACAAGATGTGGATCCTGACATTATCGATTCACGAGTATGTGTATTCCGCACCCACACGTTGGGTATCCCGCACCCATACTAGGCTCGTTCGGGCAAGTAGTGGGCAGCACGTGATTACACCGCCGCAGCAGCCACTTCTGGCCCGGAGCCACTATTATTCCGGAAATTTCTGGAGAATAGAAGCCGCGTCCCGCCTTAGTCTCCTACACCTTCCTCTACTACACCTTCCTCTGCTGCACCTTCCTCTGCTACACCTTCCTCTACTATACCCTCTTTCCAATACTAGCTATACGCGTTTTTTAAAACGACGACTTTAAAAGTTATAATTTACTTAGAAGAAATATGTCTTTAGAGCCTATATTTTAGTATTAGAAAAAGTACCTTTTTTGTGTTAAAAATAGTTAGAAAATGAGGTGTTTAGGCGAGGGAAATACGTATCTAAATAGAAGTAAAAATAATAAGAAGGCGCGCCGAGAGCGTAATACGTAACTACCGTTCGGCAATATAATCACGTGCTACCCACTACTTGCCTAAACGAGCCTAGTATGGGTGCGGGATACCCAACGTGTGGGTGCGGAACACACATACTCCGATTCACAGGTGTGATTGGACATGATGCTTGCTCCGACCAATGAGAATTACCCGTGGTCCGCCGATAACCAATGTTTGCGGAAGAAGCGGGGCTGAGGCATTGCTTTTGCAAGGACAGTCCTCGACGACCGGCCGGTAACTGAGCTTCAACCGTACCTCCAATATCTTTACCTGCTCCTTTTCCTCTCAAACTCAGCGACTCATATGGAAGATTCTCATTCACCCTCTTTAGGGAATCTCAACATCTCAAAGAGCCCGAGCCCTTGACGCAATTACATCCACGCCGTACACTTGCCGGCGCAACCAACATAGACATGGTATTGTTAGCGCCCCTGAAAAGGCACAGTCCGACCAACGCAAACACAGTCTCCAACGAAGACGCCAACAGCGATCAACTTGTCTCAACAGTGACACGAAAAAGGGCCAAACATACCCGCACTCGTCTTGGCTGCGCGACTTGCCGGTAAGTGAGCCGATTTGTTGGCTGGATACGGTTCTATCAATGCGGTCCATATGCTGCGCCGACAAGGCGCTTGGGAACAGTGTGAATTTGCAAGCTAAGTGAATCTTCTCCGGGCACAGATTTCGCCATGTGAGATGCGGCTTGGAACGACCCTCATGCCTTCGATGTAGTTCTACAGGAAGAGTCTGCGACTTTGTCGAAGATTCGAGCAATGAACGGCGCAGTTCGCTCCTCGCAAAAAGCGCATACGTATCAATCGTACCGCGGCCCAATCCTAACGATGCCATCTATCAGCTAGCCCCGCAAACCGGTCGCTGGATCAACTTTTATCAAGGACACTCAGCTCCTGAGTTTGCTGGATACTTTGACGTGGAGTTCTGGAGCACCACCATCTTGCAACTAAGCTACCGAGAACAATGTGTCCATCAAATGCTCGTTGCCATTGGTTCCCTCCACGAGTCTTTGAAGTCTGGCCTCGCACAACACTCGGACTCGAATGTCGTTAGCCTGTATAAATACGCCGAAGCAGAGTACACGAGAGCGGTCAGTCTCCTTAATACGCATATGACCCATCGAGGATGGTCAGCTCTCGAGATTACACTCGTGTGTTCTATCCTCGGTATAATGTTTGAGTGGCTGCGTGGGGGCTATCAGGACGCTGTTCGACATCTCACAAGCAGCTTCAAGATCCTATCAACGTGGTTATCCCACACCGCCCCACCATCTACCACCACCTTTGGGTCGCCAGGAGGCCACCTCATACGGAGTCAGATAAAACCGATCTTCCATATTTTGGTCCTGCAATCAAGAATGTTGCCGATCCCCCCCAGCGTGCCACCGAAGGTAGTCCAAGCCCCGGAGCAAATAATACCTGAGTTTTCCAGTGTCGCTCACGCTCGGAATGTTCAGCTCGACCTCTTGACTTATGTTCTTGTGGTTCCGCCAAAAGACACCGGATCCAAAGGGAGAACGCACCAGGTCGTGGCGGAACCATTGCGTCAATGGTCCGACAAATTTGCACTCTTCATCTTACAACAGCCGCAATTGGCCTCCGATCCCTGCGTAAAAATACTAAAAGTATGGCGCATTATCACAGAGATGATTTCTCTATCGCCTTTCTCTTCAGAGCCGGACTCTTCAAATGGGCTCATTATGCAACTCTCTACCTTTTTGGATGACATTGAGAGTCGGAAGATAGCAGTTGACATAGGAGCGGTTGCGATCTTCTATTACACCGCTGCGTACTGCCGTCATCCTGAAACGCATTGTCGAGCTATTGCTTTACTGAAGTCGGCAGGTGGACCATGGGGCCACCATGTTGCTATCAAAGCGCAACAAGAGTACGCCAGATTAGAGGATAATGATCCGAAACTTGGATCTCTTTGATCACCTAATTTCCCAAACAATATCTAAGTTTAACCTATTCCCAGTTCATTCGAATTGAATATATCTTAATGATAAAGGGGAACGCTGTAGTCTTCATTGACAAAATCTATACTTCATCAATCATATTTAAAACCCCCATGTCTAAATATCGAGGAAATCATGACTGCGCCCATTCCGTTACCTTCTGGAAAATGAGCTTGGCGTCCTGCTCGCTCGAGGACATCTCATAGTAGTATCGTTGAAGATCATCCTCGGTTGGCAGTGTAGCTCTGTAATATGGAACGTCCATCTCGAAAAGTTGCCTGGAAAGCTCGCCGTAGATCTCTGGGTGGCCTTGAAGCGATAAGACAAGTCCAGAGTCGGACATGAGGATTTCGTTCTCAGGCGCCAATGGCTTGAAGCCGTTGGGCACATTCTGCACAAAGCGCTTGTGAAATTTTGTGATTTTCTAATGGGATTGAGGGCTTAACGACTGGAACCTAGGGATTGATCACAGATAATATGCTGCAGAGGGTACTTACCAGCGCATCCTTGCCAAAAATTGCTTTACCATCATCGTTCAGAGCGAGAACTTCCACGCCAACCTAGAGAACTAACTTAGTATCTGTCTTGTAGAGCCTCCATGTTTCCTGCGCTGTTCCTCAATACTCACTCTTGGATGTTCAAAACTCCCGACTTTGCCAGAGAGAGCTGTCGCAATTGCCTGATGACCCCAGCAGATGCCGAGAAGCTTGGTTTTGGTGACGTGTTGCTGCCCCACCACTTGTCGAATCCATTCCAGCGTGGTGTCAACCCAAGGCTCATAAGTCGCCTGGCACAGGTTACTCAGTCCGCCGGTGATAATGATGAGATCGTAGTCCGCAGGCGCTGGAAGGTGGCCGTCATCCTTCATTGGCCGATATGCGTCGATTATTGCATCCGGAACTTGTTGTAGGACGTTATCTCGGAACGACTGCAACATCCCTCTGTGTTTTGGCTCGTCGATCTCGTAGGCTTTGACGATGGCGACCCTGAACGGTGTTGCTCGTGGTAATGAACCCATGTTTATCCGTAATGTGTGTTCTTAAGCGTCCCTTATTTCGTCTGTTCCTAAGTCTGTGTAGTGTAAAGTCTACGGGGAGTGAAATCAAGTTCGAGATGTGTCGGTATTGCGGTGCGGGACACTCTTGATAAGAATGAAGTGGGCTGCTCCGTGTTCTTGACTCAAAGCCGTCGGAGTTTCGGACTCACAGATAAGCTAAGCGCGCTCCACCAGCCCGGCAAGGTGGGCTGGCTAAACTCGGAGTATCCACTTGACACATCTCCGGGAATCGGACGCTGGAAGCTTAATCACGAGGCGCCCCGAATCCATAGAATTAGTAATGAGATGATGCTTGGTCCGCGTTATCTATCACATGGCGCTTTACGTCCACCAGTCATGAGCAAGTTTATCATCTGCCATGTGCGCCCTGCTTTCTAGATGGGCCGGTCATGCTTCTTAATGTTTCCTTGATGAAGCTTAGCCTCCGCTGTCCGTCCAGCTGGCCGCTGCGGGTCCTCCATTGTAGCTTCCGCTTTGAGCCCTTGCATGAGTCAAAGAGAACCCCGCGATCTGAGTATTGAGGTAAGCTTACGCGATGGCACGATCTAGCCAGCGCTGTTGGTCCCTGCAGATGGATCGGAGTAATGTGGCCGAGGAAAGCGGCGAACAAAGAGTCTTTCAGTTGCCGTTCTTACCCCACTTTCCCGGTGCCGGATTTTGAGACAACACGTTTAACGGCTCCGATTACCGAATTAGGAAACTTTTCACCACATCATTTGAATCAACTTGAACATTACGAATCGAAACTTTACACACAGAGTAGGTGTAAGCAGCTTAAGGTGTGAACTGAAAAAGACAAGGCGAAAGAATGACAGTTAGGGTAACGGAAGTCTAATTCTACGGTAACTACGACGGGGTTGAAAGACGGGTCGGTTATGTCTACTATGTATTTCTCTCCAAATACCCTACCTATTTCACCTACCTTACCTCAGGTATGTTTAGAGTATAGTCACCAATGGAGTAGCTAGAAGGCTTGGTTCATGGACGAGATGATTGAGGTTGAGGGCTGTTCAATAGAGCTCGGGTAACCGCTTGGTGTTGTGTATTTCTGTTTCCGAGCTGTGCACTTTGGCGGGGGTTGTAATGCATCCTCTCCGTCTTGGCAGCCTCCACAGACCGCACCACATTTCCAAGACACGCCAGCCAACGGCTAGAAAACACCTACGTAATGCCCAGGACTATGCTCAAGGAGTCACGAGCAAAGCTCAGCTTGCGGCCAAGCTGAGTGCCTACTTATGCTGATGATGGCCCCTCGCACTACCCTGATCCGTTTCGACGGGTTCCTCCTCATCAGACGTTGGCGCAGATTTAGGCCATTTCCCTCCCAACTCGTTGGATGACAAACGCTGTTGGTCTTGCCAAGCACCGCCAATGCGACCCAGCCTTGCCAACTCGTGCATCGCCTCACTTCGGGACTTTTGTATGCTTGCTGGTGCCACAGAAGGAAGAGCCGCTAATTGCGATGTGTCGCCAAATGTCTTGGACGCGCGCGCCTTCTTAAGGACGGCGGTAACCCGATCATGACGCGCCTTGCGAGGGTAGTCAACTACCTTTCCTCCTCTTGAGCGATTGCTTCGGTACAGCAATTGTGAAAACAATGGTGCGGCTCACATCGCTCTTCGCACGAGCTCTACCGTTTACGACATTTGTGGTCGCCGCCCCGGCTGCATCCACACTGCCGCTCCGGAGACAGGTCGCAGGTGGCGAAGCTTGTGCCGAGATTGGAAGAGTCTACGACGAAGCCAGTTTGACAAACACTACGGGTGCGTTACAGAGCTCCTGTTGCGGTTCCTAAGCTGTCGGGCTTTTTGTGAAATATGAGGGGCGGTTCGTGCTCGCATGCGCATCACCGTGCCACGCGACAGCTTTAAGCTGGGGATGAAGGAGCAGCAACGACTGCAGACACATCAAGTTGAACATAAGCTGACACTTTGCAGACAATATTGTGGTGAAACCTTCCTTGGCATACCAGTGCCTTCGATCAATTCCGGTAGACGTTGAAAGAGATACCGCGCTCGTTCACTATTTGCGACCATGGCTTGAATTCCAGAGTACCGTCGATATTCTTCTAGATCCTCCCGAACAGTACCTTTACCCGGGCGTCGATATCTTTGGTGGCCTCGACAACATTACCCAGTCGCTCGAGAATGGAGGTTACGAGTCTCAAATCGACTTCACTGTTGATCTGTACAGGCTGATCAACGTCAAGCCTCGGGATGGGCACTTGTCCTGGTCGCCCGTTTTGGGTGTACTGATCAGCTTTTCTACGCCAGCAATGTTTATATCGATATCAGAAGATGGCATCAAGTCTCCCAAGATTTACCTTTACTGTGAGTGGAGAATTTCATAACTGTTATTTCCCCTCCTGGCCATGCTCCCCTCTCTTATATGCGAAGGCTCGGAAAGGGGCAAAGGGATAGATCTGGGACTGCCTTTCAGAAATCACTAACGCAAGTCCTTACTAGCTGACTACCAGAAGAGCACGGAACAAGGATATAATGCTTCCGAGGTCAAGTCCTTCGATACGGCGCCCATTGTCGACTACATTCAGCAGCGGTCTGTCGACAACTCTCGAGACCAGGATCCCGATGCGGCCTACAATGAGCAACTGTATAGCAAAGCGCTAGAAAACGTCCTTGAGACGGCGACTGCTGGCAGGCATCTACACACAACCCTCGGTGACGAAAGCGTCATTGAATTCGCCAACGGAACGGAGGCAACTGTCGTCAACAGAGCTCGCATTGTTGCAAATTTCTCCGGCATTACATCTGGTCAAGCTGTTCATGAGCGCTTTGAGGTACCGCTTGATGACGGCGAGGCCGAAGTCACCCTCGATACTACGAGAATTCCATTCTCTCCGGCCTTGGAGGGGTATCCTGAACCTTCTGTCATCCACGAAGACAGGTATATCAGCGGCTACCTCTTCAACGAGTCGACTCTGAAAGACACTGCTGTACTGGCTGTGAATGTCTTCATGTCCCAAAACGGAACTGCTAGAACTGTTCTTGAGGCGCTCGAGGATCCCATAGAGTTTGCCAGGGTTGCTAGCGAATTCGTCAATAGGAGCAAGAGCCAGAACAAATCTAAGCTCATCATAGATCTGCAGGGTAACGGTGGTGGTCTTGTGGCCAACGCAATGAGCCTATATGCGACACTATTCCCAGAGGCCGGTGCAGAAGCGCACATGAATATGCGGGTTCGGGCGCACGCTGCTTTGAATTGGGTCGGAAGGACTGCTGAGAGACTAGGCGCAGACCTGAAGTCCCTCCCTTACCCGGTTGGTTTCAAAGGCTTCGTCGACGAAGACTTGAAAAACTTCAGAAGCTGGGAGGACTTTTACGGCCCTGAGACAATCGAGGGCAGCAACTACACTAATGTTGTGCAACCTTGGGAAGTAGCCTACGCCCGTACCGGCTCGCCCGGCATCTTCGAGATCCCAGAGCCGTGGTTCAAGCCAGAGGACACGGTCATTCTCACCGATGGACACTGCGCGTCTGCCTGTGCCTACATCGTCGGCATGATGACCCGGGAGCTAGGCTGTTGGTATCCCTATTACAGGGTAGTTAGTTCGAACCGTGGGTTGACGAAGAGATTAATTAAACTATATGAATTTTTACGTAAGTATAAAAAGGAGGTTCTAACTATAAGTTAAGCTAGTTATAATAATTATAAATAAGGCCCCTAATTAGCCCCTATATAGTTAGCTATATACTATAGTTAAATTAAATTTCTAATTTAATACTAACTTTCTTTTTTTTTTATTAATTTACTTATTATAATTAAAAATATAATTCGACCTTAAGCCCTTTTATTAAGTCGTCTCTTTTTCCCCTTTTTTTCTATTCTTTTTATATAACCTATTTTTTTATTTATATATTAACTTTTTTATTATTTATAAATTATTTTAACCCCTTATTAAGTACTATTTTTATAAAAACGTTGGCGAGATTATTATTATTATTAATTTAATAAATCTCGAGGATCTTATACTTTTTATATAATTACTTAAGGACTATAATATTAATTATAAGCCTCTTTTCTTTTATTATTCTTAATTTAATAAGGTATTTATATAATAAATAAAAATTAGTATAAATAACTATTAGGATTAGTAAAAAGTTAAGTTAATTAGTAATCTTCCTTAGCGTTATTAAAATTATATAAGCGAGGTTAACGCTATTAACTATATTATAAACTTTTAATACTAATATACTTCTCGTTATTTACTTATTTTTAGTTAACAAATAGTAAATTATATTACTATATATAATAAATTCACTTTTATTTATACTCTCGTTAATTAGGATAATAATATATTTTAATTATAAAATAAAGTCGTTATTATTTATAAATAACCTATTAATAAAAACGTAGAGTTTATTAATAGCGAGGTTAATTAAGTAATAAACGAGGCTTTAATTAAGATTTATTTATTATTACTTAAACTACTTATTAAGTACTTTAATATCTTATTCGTTTAGCTTTATAGCTTATACTACTTTAATATAATTAAAAATTACCTTAGGCTAGTATATACTTATAATATATACCCCTCGTACGAGCTTAGCTTTATACCGCTTTTTAATATTAATTATATTTAAGTTAATAAGAATAATTTTCTTACCCTACCCCTTTTATTAAAAAATAATAATTTCCCCTTTAATTATAAAAATCTTATTATTAAATATTAATAAGTTATTTATTATAAGGACCTCTTTTAGCTTAGTTACGAAGCCCGCTTTTTAAAGCTCCTTATCTTCTTTTTTTATAAAATTAATATTAAATAGGCTTAATATATTATTAGTTTATATTTTAACGATCTTAAACTAGTTACTTTCGTACTTAGAAACTAATAAGTACGGGTTATATATAAATATAATTATTAATAATTAATTAATATAAAAATCGTAGTATATAGCTTATTAATAGGTGCCCGATTTTACGAGCTTATATAGTAGTTTAAGTACTTTAATAATCGTACTTTTTAAGTACTTACTAGCTATTTTTTTTAATAAATAAGCTAGGATTTTCCTTATAAGCCCTATGCCTAATTAAGTATAGGCCTAAGTAATATTATAGCTCTAAATCTTATATCCCTTTTTCTATAATAATACTATTAATACTATTATTAATTATTAATTATAGCGCTATACTATAGGTAATTAAATAAATAATATTACTTTTTTAATATTACCGTACCCCTAAATTATATACTTAGATTTCTTATATAGTTAGGGTATTTCTTTTTTCTTAATTTTATATACTATTTATAATTTAAATATATAGAGACTTTTATATTTCTTAGGGTTATAAAAAATAAATTAATAAACCCCTCGATTACGTAGAGTATTTATTTTAATAAAATTTAATCCCTTATATAGCTTTTTAATAATTATAATAATACTTTTTTTACGTAGTTTAATTATTAACTCGAAATCGGATTTTTCTTTTATTATATAATAAGTATTAAATACCTCGTTATTAGTAATAAATTATTATATTAGGGCTTACTATTATGGTCTTTTATAACGTCTTATTAATAATATTAATACCCTTTTAATAATTTCCTCTTCTTCGTTATTTATTAATATTATTATAACGATTTGATTAAAAATAATTTCCTATACCTCTACTATAAGTTATACTATTTCCCCTAGCTCTTCTTCTTTTTATAAATTAAAACTTACTTTAATAGGATTTATATAATATAGTCTAACTATTATAATTAATACCTTAAGTAGCTAGTTACGATCTTTTATAATTATATAAAACCGCTCGTTAATAAAAATTAATTTATATAGCCTAGCTTATTACTAAGTAATTTTATACTATATTTATATATTCGAATTTAAGGGTATATCTAAATTAGCCCCTATATCGGGCTTATTATACATAGTAATTATTTTATTAACCTACTTTTTTATACTTACCTCGCGTAATACTTATATTACTTTTTTAACTACTTAGGCTTATTAACTTATATTTAATAATAGTAATAAGGCTAAGGTTATTTTTAAATATATTCTAAATACTAATAGTATTAATATAAGCTTATTAGGCCCTATAGTATTATTATAGTACTTAAGTACTATTTAGAGGTATTTATTATTAGTAAAATTAGGATTTTCTTTTTTAATAATTCTAAACGCCCTTTTTAGTTACTAGTATGCCTTTTTTACTTTTTTAATATTATAATACGCTTTTATAAGTATAACTTTTAGCTATATATTATAGGCCGTTATATTTTCTTTAAATTTTATTAACTTAAAACTCGTACTAGCGTCGGTTCTAATACTATTTAATAGTTCTTAATATATATTAATCTAGGATTTTTATAGGGCTACCTATACTATTTTTATTTATAGATCTTATAAAAATTACTTTACTTAAAATAATATAGCCTTATTAATTATATATAAGACCGGTTAACTATTTAAATAAAAAATATTAATAACGATTTCCTAATTAAAGTTAAGCTTATTATATAATTTAAATTTAAATTTATATAGGCTCTGCGTATTTATTTAATATTAATAGTACACTTTTATTAACTACTCTAGCGCCCCTATTTTAATATTATTATTACCTAATTACTTTAAGAGGCTATATAACCTTATAATTAATAAGTACCCGAATTTCTAATATAATTATCTAAGCTCATTTTCTATTAAGTAATTAATTAATTTCGTATTATTAATAAGCCTTATAAATATATACCCCTATTATTATTTAACTATTTCGAAATGCTTATTACTAGAGATTCTATTCTTCGTATTATTAAATATAATACTAAAATAGGGTGGGGTAATTAGTCCTAATAGTTCTTTTCTAAAGCTAATTAAGCATAAGTATCTACGAGAGGGCTAATTAGAGCAAGATATAAAAAGAAAGGCCCTAATTAAAAATAGGGAGGGGGATAGCGCGGATTTTTACTTTAATTATATATATACCTTTTTAAAATTAAACTAGAGCCTTTTTAATAATTTACTTTTAAATATAATAATATAAAACGATTAAGAAGTTTACTTTTTTAATCTAGTTAATACTATCCTCTTCTCTTAGTTATAATTCCGTTAATTAAAGCCGTATTAACCCGATTAAAAGAAGTATTTTATATTACTTTTATAAATATTAGTAATTTTTTTAAAATACTATACCGTAAAAGTCCTCTATACTTTATACGTTTTTAATAATCTCCCTTTTTAAAAATCCCTTTTTTATTAAATAAGAGAATAAATAAAAAAAAACCCGATTTAATTAGAAATACTTTAAATAATTAATTAAAAAAAACAGCATAACGATTAAAATAAATATAGGTAATAAGACTTTAATTTAAAAAAAATAACTAAATAATTAAAATATAATAGTAAAGACGTATAAAAAAGGATTTTTTATTTAATAAAACGGGGGATATAATAAACCCTAAGAAGTAAATAAAATAAAAAATAAAAGAGAACGTAAATACTTAGGACTAGATCGGGCCTAAGTATAAAACGCTATAATAATATAAAAAAATAAGTAATGAGTTAAAATTAGAACTAATAAAACGCTTTAATAAGTATAATTAATTATTTAACTAAACTATTCTTTGTTAATTAATATAGCCTAGAGACTTAATAATAAACTTATTTAGAGATATAGATACGTCGGACTAAGGGCGCTTATAAAACTAGCTTTTAACTAAACTTATTAATAATTTTAATTAGTATTATTATAAGCCTAATACGACGTTTAATTAAAACTTTAATTATATACTTAATAAGGACTAAGAAGAACGGTTTAAATTATATTAATTAGGATAATAGCTATATTTTAGTTATTAAAACGGCTCCTCTCCTCCCTTTTTAAACTCTACTTAAAATAAATAAACTAATATAAAACTATTGAAATTATAAATAAAATTAATAAACTATACTTTTAATAACCCCGGATTATAAATATAAATAATTAATATATTATTTTTATTACTATTAGCGCCCCTTAAGACGTTTAATCGTACGAACCTAACCCTTTTACTTTAAATAGACCGTTTATTAAACTAGCTTTTATAATTTATTAAGACCCGTAAGCTATAGAATCGTTTAATAATAAAAAGGCTACTCTTTTTAATAAATCTATTTACTAATCTAATTAAAAAAAACTAATTACGGCTTAAGTTAAGATAAATACTTTAATTAATACTCTTTTAAATACTATTATTACTTAGATTTAAATAGCTATACTTTAAACTAAGGGCCCTATAATTCCTTAGCTTAATTTAATAAAAAATATAGGTTTTTATAAAATACTATTCCCTAATTAAAAAGGGACTATAGTTTTTAAAAGCGATAATATTATAAATTTTTTTAGAAAAGTTCGAGAATTAATATAAAATTAGTAGGGTCCCGGACCGATTTAGGGGTAAACTTATTATATATATTATAAGAGGAAATTATTAAACTTTAGTTAAAGACGTAATCGGAGGACTACCCTAGGCCTAAGCTAAGGATTTCTTTTTAAAAAAGTATAAAAAATAAGATACTAACCGCTTTTTAAATAAAGAAAAATAAATTAAAAAAGTTATTAAGGGGCTACTTATTTTATTTTTTAATTTAAACTCTACTTAAGTATTATTTATTAAAATTAATAATATAATTACCCTTACTAAATAATAAAACCTTTATATTATAACCGATAAGAGCTTAATTAAGGCCGTATATAAGCGGTTTTATACTAATATTATAAAAAAAGTAGTAAAGGAAGTTAGGGTTATTTTAAATAGCTTTATTAGATTAATAAAGTACGTAAGGTTTAAAATAGGACTTCTTAATATAATTATATATAAGAAGGAGTATAACCTACTCTTTATAAATAATTAAAATTAACCTAACTCCTTACTATAGCCCCTTACTCTTTAAGCACGTAAAAATACTTAGTATTAATATCCGAACTATTAATAATATTATTAGTTAATAATAAAGGTCTAGGTTACCTAAGTAGCTATTAATAATACCGCTAATTCTAACCTAATTAATAAAATAAGTAAGCTAAAGATTTATTAAAATAATATTTACTCTCGAGGCCCTATTTATATATTTAATATAAGCGCTGCGTATTTTAATTAGCCCTTAATTATAAAACCTAGGGATTACTACTAATATTATTAAAGTTAATACTACTAAATTATTAGGGATTGCGATTAGTATACTCTTAATAAGGACGCTTATTTTATTATTTTAACTTAAGGAGCTTAGTATTATAAAAAGCGTAATAGTTATAAACTTATAAATAATACCCCCTTTATTATAATTAAAAATAAAAAAAAGCGTATAATTACTAATTACGTTACCCTCTTTTTTTATATAGCGAATATATTAATTAAAAGAAATACTAAGCTCTTAGCTAAGTAAATTCTAAATTACTAAATCAGACTACCCTAGTAAACTATACTTATACTTCTTTTAGCTAATCTTATAAATATAATTAAATACGTTTACGTAATATAACCTAATTTAAGCTATTATAACTAAGTAGACGTTTATACTGTTTATAAAAAAAGACTTTTTAAAAACCGTACCTCGGTAACTAAACCTTATTTTAAAAAAACGTATAAGATTAATAACTTAACCTAGCCTTTATAACTTAAAAAAAAATAGTTTCTTTTTCTAATTAAAAAAAAAAAATTATAAAAATTAATAATAATAATAAGGTTTTTAAAATAGTAAAGAACGTAATTCCTAGATTTACTTCTAAGCCCTAGCTTATTAAAGTTCTAATTAATACTTTTAATATTAGTACTTAGGGAACTTAAAAGCCTCTTTTTTATAAAACTTAAAAAATAATAATTATAAATTAGCCCCGTAGTTTTAACCTTAAAGCCGAGGCTAAAAAGCTAATAAAAAAGAGGCTTAAAGCTCTAATTTCGCTTCTTATAAACTTCTTATAAAAAATTATATTAAAATATACTATAGTAATAGTAATTTTAATACGTAATTAAGGGTATTTTAATACTAATAAAATCCTATTAAAAGCTCTAAAATCCTTAGTTAACTTAGTAAAAAACGAATAATAATAAAAAAATATTAAGGATTTTTTTAATAAATATAACGAGAACCTCTTTTTAAAGCCGAGCTATATAGTTAAAATTAGTAAAGTTAGAGGCGCTAACCCGACTTTTAAAATTCTAACTTTTATAATTTCGAACGCTTACTTATAGTTAAAAGTCTAGATATTTAATATAAATTAAGATAATAAAAGTTCGATAATTATTACAATCCTAAATACCGGGGCGCAAGTTAATATCTTTTTAAAATAATACGTTAAAAAAGCTAATATTTCTTATATAGTAATAAAGTTTTAAATATAAACGTTTAAGTATAATCTAACTAGCTAAATAACTTTCGACGGTTTTTATTTTATAAATATATAAATTAATAAGTTTAAAGTAACTACTTATTTCTTTATTAAGGACGAGTAAAAGACCTCTGATCCGTTATTACTAAGTCTTTTATTTATATAAAATACTAAGCTATTTTTTAAATATAATAAGTTAATAATTACTACTCTAATTTATATTAAGGATGCGAGGCTAAGGATCCTAATAAGGATAATTAAAATAAACGGTTTTTAAAACGTAAAAGATATTTTACTTTAGCTTAAGTAGTACGTAAAGGAAGTTTTTAAATTAGAAAACTAAATACTAGTAGTATAACTAAGAATACTATTAGTTCCGATAACCCCTATTTAGAATCTAAATTAAAAAAAGACGAGCGTATTATAGTAGTTTTAAACTAAAACTAAGCTAACTAAATTATAATTATAATTACGCTTTATATAATTTAGTTTTAAATTATATAAATTAAGAGAGTAATAATAACCGCTCGGGGTAAGGCTAGGGGTATATTAAATAGATTAGCTAACTTAAATAATTTACGTTTCTTAATAAAAATACCTACTTTTTAATAAGAGGAATTATATATTAAATAACGAATTAAAAAACTAAAATAAAAAGTATTAAAATTATATAAGGTAGTTACAAAAGCCTTTTATAAGATTCTCTACGCTACTAAAACTAATATAATATATAAAAAAAAGGATTAAAAAGTTTAGCTAGTTAATAACGTACTTTTTAATAAATTAATACTTAATAATAATTCTTATTAAAAGTTTAAAAAGCTTAAAAAGATTAAAAATAAGCTATAAAACCGATCGGGCCCCTATAAAGATATTATTATACCTAAGTTCTCTAATATAGAACTAGGCTCTAAATTAATAAACGATTAACTCTAAACTATCCTTAAGGATTATAACTATTTTTTATTTTATAAATAAGATCTTTTTAAATAAATACTCCTTAATTAAAAAAAAGTATTAGTATAGGACTTCCCTAAATATAGCTATTTTAACCCTATAATCGTACTATTATAATTAATTAAAACTATACTTTATAAGGCTTAGTAAGTAAAGGGTATCCCTATCCTAAAAGCCTTATTACTAAAAGCTTTTAAAATAATCCGAGAACGTATTACCTAAAGTATTATTAAAAAAAGCTATACTACGTATTAAAACCCTTAGTTCTTAATAATAAAAAAGGACGGCAGTTTTTAATTAATTAATTTAATAATAAAAGTTAACGCTATTACCCTTCGGGACGCTTAGTAACTACTTAATATTAATAAGTTTTTAAAAAAATTTATTATAAATTAGCTTATCTCCTTCTTAAATTTCTTTTTTAGTTATAATTAGATCTTTTTAAATAAAAAGAGCCGTAATTTAATAACTTTTTTAACTTTACTCGGGCTATATAAATACTATACCCTCTTATAAAAAGCGATAAATTTAGTAACTTAGTTCTATTAAATTATAACCCATATTTTCTATAACTTAATTCTAAAATACTATAGCGCTTTTATTAATAATATTATAATTAAAGGCCCGCGATCTTATTATAATAATAAGTACTTAATTAACTATCCCGGGATTTAGTAATTCGTTTATAAATACTTTTAGAATATTAATTAGGTCTTAGTTAATATTAAGCTAATTAACTATACTATTTCCGGAGCGAAGTTATAATAGTACTAGCTATTTATAATTATTATAAACTACTTTTATAAAATAGAAGAGAGACGGCCTAATTAAGCTAAAGTTCTTAAGATCTTTAAATAAATAAAATACTTAAATATCTTAGAAATTAGATCGTTTCTTAGTATTATTACTTTTTACCGCTATTAAATTAAGTAATTTCTTTTTATAATAGCCCCGTTATACTCCCTACTTAATAAGAACTAATTTTTTAAATAGGGAGTATTATAAATCGAGGTTATAAAGACGTTTAAAGAGGTAATTACTATAGCCCCTATTTTAATTTTACTAAACTATAGTACTAAAGCTAAACGGATTATTTTTATAATAAATATTAATATTAAAAAATAAGGTAGTATACTTAGTTAAATTATTAATAATAAGCGTATTATTACTTAATATAAGAGCGGGATATAGCGCGGACTAAAGCTTAATTATAACTTTAATAAGCTCGAAATACGAGGCGTTTTAATAAACCTAAAGCGTCTTTATAATTATTTATTTAAAATTAACTTCTTATTAAAAACCGATACTTAGGTCCTAGTTACTTAGATTAATAATATTACGAATAACTTATTATTAATAATAATAACGCACTAGCTCTCTTAAATTAGACTTTTTAACTTTAAAATTAAGTATATTAATAAGAAAAAGAATACTATAATAAATAGCCTTTTAAAAAAAACCCCTAGCTAATTTAACTTAGCTAAAGTAAAGCTTAATAGGGATATTAAGGACTTTATTAACGCACGAGTCCTATAAATACGAGTTATAAAGAACTTTTTTATTATAATATATAGCTATAATAACGCTATTATTAATTAAATATAAGAAATAGATATTCCGGCCGATTTATTAGTACTAAACGAATAATAATTAGATTTTTTAAAATAAATTACCTATTTTCTTTTTATTTTAAAAAGGCTAGCTAGTATACCCTTTAATTAGTTTAGACGTTTTAAATAAATAATAATATAATTTATTATATAAAATAAATTTTTATTTTAATAGGGAACGAAGACCTATCCCTAACTTACTTAAATAATTAATAATAAGCGCCGCTAAGTAGACTTAATTAATAAAGTATATAATAAGTCCGGGTATAGGGAATAAAAAGCTATTTATTTTTATTTTATAAAATAATATTATTAGCTAGGGATATATACTTAGGCCCGGGAGCTAATTATAATTTACGAGGCTTATTAAAAGGCTAGATTACGACGTTTTAATAACTTTTATATATTTATAGTCCCGATTTACGAGCCTTTTTTTTAAATTTATTTAGACGTTTAGTATATAAGTAAATAAAAAGTCGTTAAGGTGTATTATAAGTTTATAGGGTACTTAGAAATACGGATTATAATGAATATTACGTTAAAGAATATTATAAAATTTATTTAAAAAGATATTATTTATTATTATAGGATTTATAGTACTTTAATTATTAATAGGGGATAAGAAAATATAGGCGCTATTACTTAGCTTAATTAATAATACAGTACTTAGTAAAAAGTTATATTAGCTTATAACCCTTGCGCTAATAAGCTTTTTAAAAAAAGTTATTAACTTATTACGTATATACTTTATATTTAATTAAATTAAGGAAAAAAGAATATTAGGCCTATACTTACTACGGCCCTTTTTATAAATAAGATAATTATTAAAGCGTCGTTAAGTTATATACCGTTCTATTTTATTTATAATTATTATATAACGACCCTAATTAAAAAAAGAACGGCAACTTAGAGAGTACTTAATTAGGAAAATATATATATAACGGATTAAGAAGTTTAAACCTAATTACGAGCTTTTATTTTTTTAATAAATAACTAGGAAGTTATAGTTAATAAAGTTACTTAATACCGAGCCTAAACTCGTAACTAATTTAACTCCTTATACTCCCTTTAATTAATAAAGTTATAGCTTAATAATTTAGTTCTTATTTTTAATATTTAATAGAAAATCGATATATTAATTTCTAAGAAACTTAATTATTATTAATAAGGACCTTTTTATATTTACTTAGCTATTCCGAACGGATCGTTATATTAACTAAAGATACTTATTAATAACCTAATTATAAGGGCTACTTATATTAATAATTAACTTAAAAAGTTCTTAAATTTTTTAAAAAACCTTTACTTATTACCTAATAAGGCTAATTTTTATAGTAATTTTATTTCTAACTTAGCCGACCTTTTATCCTTATAGGATAATATAATTAACGCTATAATCCTACTTTTTAACTATAATAATAATATAATAGACTTTAAAAATAAGGATACTTAGCTACTTATTAAATAAACCTAATTATAAATAAAAGCTTCTTAAGAAGGGTAAATTACCCCTTATTATTACTAATCCCTAGTATAAGCTACGAATTTTTATTTATTAAATATTTATTTTATAAGGATATTACTAAATCCTACTAATTCTCTAATTATCTCTTTACTTAGATCTAAAATAAAAAAATAAAAAAATAATAAAAAAAAAAAGAATTATTTTTTAATTATTATAATTAAAAACCTAACGACCTTATTTATTAACTATATAATTATATTAAAAAACCCTACCCCTCTTTTTAAATATCTAAGCCTAGTTCCCTATTTAATTAAGCCTACTTAGAATTTAACTTAGCTTACGTAGCCTCTTATTTTATTTATTTTATTTTTAAACGCTAATAGCTCTTATAAATTATAAATATATAGTTTTTAATAAAGTATATTAAAGGAGTATTTTTAAGAACAGAATTATACTTATCCTCCTTAACTTTAGTAGCTTTAATTTAGTTAAAAACTATATAAACTAAAGTTTTAACTCTTTTAATATTAGCTAAGATTAAAAATACTACTTTATTACTACTTATTATATAATAATAATAATAGCCTTATTTAGGATTAGCCCCGGACTTTTTAATATCCTACCGACCCTAGCTCTTTTTAAAGTAGTATTTCTTATTTTTAGAATATATATAATTATCGTATTAATTGTTAAAATAATTTAATAAAAAAACGTACTTAAAGTAGGGGACTATTTTTCTAATTAGCTCTTTAGTATTAGAACTAATATATTATTAAAAAGACTGCGCATAATAGTTATAAAATATAATATTTTAAATATTATAAGCCTAAATAAGTAAAGAATTAATAATAAGAGTTCGTTTACCTAATTATTAAAATAGAGGGCCGAAGTAGCTAGCGTAATTATAATTAATAAAAACCTAATAGCTTTATAAAAATAATCTACTTATAATACTTAGTTTACTAACGTACTTCTTAATAACGTTCTAATTCGTAATTAATTATTAAAACTTCTGAGCTATTTATCCTTTAGTATATTTACTAAACTAAGGATTTATAATATAGAATTTAATATAAAGCTCTCTAACTAATTTAAAAAAAGTTAACTAATTAGTAATTTTAAAAATTTAAAAAAGAAAAACGTTAGATTAGAACTAGGATTAAAAAGATTAAATAGAATAGCGCTTATTATAGTCTACTTTTTACTAACTTCTCAGAACTTATAGCCCTAAGTTTTTTAAAAATAAGCTTTTTTAAAAATAAAAGAAAAATATTACTAAGGCTGGACGTTATAATAAGTAGTTTTAATAATTTAATATACGTTATTAATAACTAAAGTATTAAATATAATCAGTAAGTAGATTATATTATTAAAAAAAGAAAAAAGACTAAGTAAAAAGGGATAATTATAATTAAAAAGCTATTATTTAAAGAAAGAAATAAAAAAAAATAGAGGGATCGGGGGAGGGCCTTTATATACCCCCCTTAGACCTAGGGTATTAAAAAGGAAAGTATTATAGGCCTCTTAGTTAATTAACGCTAAATTATAGCTACTATATAAAAAAAAAAAAGAATAAATTACGGATTAGGGCCTTTTTATTATTTATAATTTAGTACTTTCTTTTTTAATTAATAGAGGCTACCTTATAATTAATATAAAAAGGTAGCTTTTTACTTAGCTACTTAACTTTTCTTTCTTCCCTCTTTAATTACTATTACTATTATTTAATAGCCGTTTTTAACCTAAATATTCTTTAGCCTTCCCTTATACTCTTATACTTAAAACACTACTTCCCTATAACTATTACTAATTAAACCTCTCTTAATTTTTACCTCTTAATTTATTATATAAATACTAACCTAGCTATTTATAATAGCTTCCTTACTTCTTATCTCTCTTTTTAAACTAAATAATAAAAAAAACGTAGCGCGAATTTAGGGTCTAATTATAATAAAGGGCCTTAAAAATAATATTAAATACTAACTAAAAAAATAGGATCTAAATAAATATATTACTTTTAATAAAACTAACCCCAGAACTATTACGGATACTAAGAACTCTTAGTTTATTAATTTTAATATAAATTACTAATATAAAGTACATATTAATTATTACCTAAGCCTAGTACCTAATTAAACTAGCTTCCCCTAGATAATCCTAACCCCTCCCGAATTTAATTATTTTAAATAGCTTAGTATAAAAAACGCGCTTCTTTTTTTTAATTAGTACCCTAAAGCTTTTAAAGGTTTAAAGGACTAAAAGACTTAAATAAATTAGGACTATTATAAAGTAATAAAAGTCCTAACTAATTACTATAACCTTTAAAGACGCTTATTATATAAAAACTAAATTCGAAAATACGAAATTAGATTTATAATAGAAGTTATAATACGAGACCTCGCTTTAATACGTAATATAGTTATAATTAAAAAGGGATAAAAGAGTATTTTTAAACTAAATAAAACCCCTACCCTAAACCTTTAAACCTAAAAGATTATATAAAAAATTAGGACTTTAGTATACTTAGTAATTTTCCCTCTCTATACTAATAATCCGGGCTACTTCGCGGGGATAATTATTAATTAGTAAGATAGTATAATTTATTAATATAATTTAAAATAAGCTCTTAAGTATTTAAAAAGAATATTTATTAATAATATCTAAGCCTTAAAAGCTTTTTATAATTAAATTAATACGCCTTTTTATATTTAATAACTAATTAATATAAGCACTTATATAATCCCTATAGTATAATAATTAAGTAAATAGGAATATAGTTTATACGTATTTAAATAGTTTCGTAACGCGGTTTAATATAGCTAATTTAACTTAACTTATAACCTATATTAAATAACTTATAAATATTTTAAATTATTTAATAATAAGCTCCGCGCGGCTTAGATTTAATAAATTAATTACGAGTTCTAATATAATAATAATTACTTTTTTAATATAATAAGACCTCCCCTAAGTAAGTCCTTTAAAAAAGTAATATATAATTAAAACTCTTAAAGTAGGCCTTATACTAACTTAAATAATTCTAACTACGTTATAACTAATATCCCTAAAGTACTAACTCTTTAAAAATCTAGTTCTTATTTACTTAGCCTAGGGTTTATTAATTAGGATTTAAGAATTTATAACCCCTATAATTACGGCTATTATACTCTAATTAATCCTATATATTTTAAAAAAATAAAAGAAATAATTAAAAGCTTTAAATAAGGGCTTACTGCCCTTAAAAAGTTACCCTTATTATTTTAATTTTTAAAAACGCTAAAAAATACTTAGGGATTTTTAATAAGTAGTAACCCTATTTAAACTCTATAAGTAATTAAACTAATAAAAGTTATTAACTAGTATCTAGATACTATTATTAATAATTAACTTATATACTTAATTAATACTCCTAAGACTTATTAAGTTACGTAGTTTTTATTAAATATATTACTACTTAAATCGCTATTATACTTTAGTCCGGTTCTTAATAAAACTAGTTTAAGTAATTAAAAAAGTAGTCCTTTAAATACTCTAATTAGGGGTAAGAGTAGCCTTATTATAAGAACTTTAATTAAAGTACTAAGGGTTTAGTTAAGGTAAGAAATTATTAAATATACGCTCTCTAAGTATAATTAGGCTATATAAAAAAATAGTAAACGCTAGCGTTAAGAGCTAGCTAAGTTTTATTAAAACCTCTTATAATATTATAATATATATAAAAATAAAGCCGATATTAATAAAAATATAAGAGAATAATAAGTTAATTAGTATAATAACCTAATTATAAAAACTATATATATAACTCTAACTTATACTTTTTAAATACTATTATTAATAAAGAAATCCGGGAAGAACTAGGGTAATAAAAGTTAAAATTAGGAAATTATTAAAAAAGAATAAGATAAGAACTAAGTAAAACTAATAAAAAAAGTAAAGAAAATAGAAAAGGTAGTTATAAAGAGGAAAGGTAAATAAAAAGCTTAATATAATTAACTATATATAGTAATTAGGACTAATTTAAAATAATTTCTTTTTATAAAAGATTAGGGGAAAAAGAAATTAGGGAATAATTAGAATAGGGTAGGGTAATTAGTCCTAGTAGTTCTTTTTTAAAACTAATTAAGTATAGGTATTTATAAGAGGGCTAATTAGAGTAAAATATAAAAAAAAAAGCTTTAATTAAAAATAAAAAAGGGGATAGTACGGATTTTTATTTTAATTATATATATACTTTTTTAAAATCGAACTAGAGCTTTTTTAATAATTTATTTTTAAATATAATAATATAAAATAATTAAAAAGTTTACTTTTTTAATTTAGTTAATACTATCCTCTTCCCTTAGTTATAACTCCGTTAATTAAGGCCGTATTAACTTAATTAAAAAAAGTATTTTATATTACTTTTATAAGTATTAGTAGTTCTTTTAAAGTACCGTACTACGAGAGTCCTTTATACCCTATACGTTTTTAACACTTAGTTAATTTATATTTTTTAAATATAAGAGAAATAGGGTATTAATAAGTAAAATATAAAAAGTTATTATTTTAAAGTACGTTTTTATTTTTACTATACCTAGGGTAACGATTTCTTTACCTAGGCCGAAGCTAATTCTTATAATACTTATTATTAATATATTAAGTATTATTAATATAATTTTCTATAGCACTTAGAATTACCCCCTTTTTTTTATTAACTATTATAATACCCTAGTATTTAGGATAATTTTATAGAAATTATCTAAGCCGTATTTTTTACTTATATAAAATACTTATATAAGCTTAGTATTTAAGTAATTTAAATAGTATAAAAAGGGCCCCTCTAGCTATCCTTAGAATTACTTAGTACCGTATTTCTTCTTTTTAAATATTAAAAAAAGTAATATCTTCTCTTTAAGTATTAAGAGAATAGAATTCTATACTATTAAATTCGTCTTTTTATCTACCTCTATATTTATTATTTAAAGGACTTTCCCTTACTATTTATAAATAAAAGCTTACTTATTTAAAGCTTTTATTATTTTTTATTTATTTAGCCTCGTATATCCTCTAGATACTAATAGGGTAAAAAAAGAGTAGTTAATATTATTAATTTTATTATAATTTAATTTATTAGTATAAGGGGCGAGATCTTCTTTATTTTCTAAATTTCTTATAAAAAGTAAATACTCTAGGTTACTATTATAACTACTATTATTAAGTTTTATACCCCTAGATTTACCCTTATATATAATAAGGAATTAGTTAAACTAACGAGGGCTAGTTTTACTATTTATTACCCTCAATTTTTTATACTATTTATATAATTTAGTACGCTCTTTTTTAGAGTAGTTACTTAATTAATATCTATTTTTTTTATAAATAAAGTATTACTTCTTTTATTACCCTACTTATAAATTAAATCTCTACTTATTTAATAGATCTAGGCCTCCTTATTAGTAATTATCGTACCTAGTCTCTTTTTTTTTTTTATTATATATCTAGTTAACTTAATATTATTAATAAAGGCCGTTATATATTTATAAGTATATTTAGCGTAGTATTCTTACTTTAATATTAAAACTAAATTTTAATCTTAAGTAAAGCGTCTTATAGTCTTTAAGTACCTAATATAGGGTTATTTTTACTTTTAGTACGCACTAGATTACGGTATAAAAATATTTAATTTTTTATTTATTAATCCCCTTATTTAGCTAGGTTTTTACTAGCTTATTAATTCGATCGATAAGCTCTTTAAAGATTTTTATTTATAATTTACCCTCTATTATCCTAGTTATAAATATAAAAAAAATTACTTATAGCTTAAATAGGAGCTCTAGATTCCTATTATAGGTCTTAAAGCGGCTTCGGATTATATTAATAATATTAAAAAAGTTATTTTAATCGAGATTACGTATTATTTTATAATAATAATTAGAAGCTTTACTTACGAATATAATATTAATTACTAAATAGTATTAGTATTCCCTAATTTTAACTTTTTTATAATAGTTATAAAATATTATTAGGGTTTCTTATAAGACCTCGTACATCCTTTTAAAATATAATTTCTTTTTTAAGAAAATCTTTTTAAAATCTATAAATTACTTCGTATTTATTATTATATTTTTAGTATTTATATACGATTTTTTTATTACTACGTACTATTAATGACCTTAGGTCGTTTATTTCCTTTTTTATTAGCTAATTAGTACCGAATTTCGTATTAGTAGCGGTAACGAGCTATAAATTAAAATAAGTAAAATTATTAATTATTATACGTTTAATACTATATTTTACTTCTATATATCCTTTTATAATAATAAATTACTATTAGTAATTATAAAAAAGAAATTTAAGTTATTTACCCTTTTTTTAAACTTATTAAAGTAATTATATACTTTATTAACTTATACCTAGTTCTATAGTACGAATTCCTCCTTTATAATCGTTATTATTAAGATTTTATATAGTTCTTATAATTATAATTATATTAATAATACCCCTTACCTATAGAGGAATTTATTAATTATTTTTATAATTCTTAAGCTTGCGCTTATGAACTATTTATTTAGTTAGTAATTAAAGTTATTTATAATTTTATAAAATAGGGGTTACTCCTATAGCCCCTTTTTCTTATAAACCTTAGTTAAATAGATTAATACCGCGTTAATTTACTTATTATTAAGCTAATTTATAATTTTATATATTTACGTCCCTTAATAATTTAAGTTAGTATTTACTTATTTATAAAGAATTAAGATTTTATTTAAAATTAAGTTTTTTCTTTTTCTCCTTTACTCTAACTTATTAAAGGTCGTACTCTAACTTATATTTATATTAATAATTATTAATATATTTAATTTTAATAAGAATATATTTAATCCGCGCGCTAGTTATAATAAATCCGTATTTTTACTACTTAACGAATTTATTAAGGTCTAAGTAATTCCTACTTCTTTTTATTACTTTATTATTATTCTTATTTTTACTATTTCTAATAATTATTATTACTTTTTTAAATTACTAACTATTATACTTATTAAAATCCTCCTTTTTATTTAATATAAAAAAATAAGTTTTAGTAGTTCCTTTTTTAATAATAGCAATAAACGTTTATATTATTATAAAAAAATATAATAATTAGTCTTAGGATTTTTATTAGTTACTAATCTTTACTATTTTATACCTTTTTAACCTCCTAAGCCTCGTACTCTTTATAACTTTTAAATTACTTCTTTTTTTAACTTACCTTTTTTAAAATAGTATTTTAAAAAATAATTAAAAATAGATATTAACTAGCTTATAAAAGAGCTAAATAGGCTATTAAAAGCTAGATAAGTAGTTAAGTATAATTAATAAAATTAAGCCCTCTTTTTTATAAAATCGAGGACTTAAAGGACTTATTAAAAATACTTATTACTTCGTTACTTATACTAAGTAAAGTTAATTATTTTAAAGACTTTTTCTCTAACTACTTCTTAATACCCTATTTTATATCTCTTAAATAATTTTTTTTATAACTTAATTATTATTAAGTAATTATTACTTATTAATAATTCTTTTTATTATTTAGTTAATTTCTTAAAATTAATAATTTTATACTAAGAGCTAATATAAAAAAGAAGCTCTTTAGTAACCCTTTAGAAAATTCTTTTTTTTCCCCCTTAAATCCTTATCTTCTTAGCTTTTTTTTAAATTAATTATAACTTTAATAAGAGGTTATAAAACTACTTTAGGATAGCCGCCTTTTTCCTAAGTTAATCTCTAAGATTTATAATACTCTTAATATAATATTATTAAAGCCTCTAAATCCCTTTTTCTTTTATAAAACCGTCCTTTATATTATATTTTAAAATAATACCTAGGGGGTAGTTAAAAGAGCTATAAAGAGGTTATTTAAATTATAAATTTAAAGTTATGTTTATAAAATCCTTATAATAATAAACCTTTTTATATATTATAAATCTCTTAGCTTTATAATTCCTATATAAGTTCTTACTATACTAATTAAAAATATTTATATTTAAAGATCTTTTTTTTAAATTATATAGTACTTTTTTATATTATATTATTAAGCTTATTTATTATATTAATTAATTATATAAGTAGTTATTATATAAGTATTTCTTTTTACTAATTTAGCTAGTTAATTTTTAATTATAAGCTGGCTATAAGAAAGTTATTTAGTAAAAAAGCTATTTAAAATAATAATAAAACACTAGTTATTTAAGTAGTTTTATTAATTAACGTAGTTTAATATAATAAATATTAACCTCTCGTAAGTAGTAAAGGGCTATAATTACTTAATTTTATATAATATTTAAAAATTACTTCCTTTTTTATTTATTTTTATAAAGTTAATTAATATAAATTTCTTATTTTATATAGTATTAAAAAGTCGTCTCTTCTATATAATAAAATACTTTACTAATTTATAATAATAGAATTTAATTACTAATTAGTATTAATATCCCTATTATAGGGTAGTTAGTTCGAACCGTAAGTTAACGAAGAGATTAATTAAACTATATAAATTTTTATATAAGTATAAAAAGGAGGTTCTAACCGTAGGTTAGGCTAGCTACGATAATTATAAATAGGGCCCCTAATTAGCCCCTGCGCAGTTGGCCATATGCCGCGGTCGAATTAGACTTCCAATCCGACATAGGCATTCAAGTCGTGGCTATGGGGGGACGACCTATCGATGCGCCGATGCAAGCTGTGGGAGGAACCAAGGGCGGACCAGTCATTTCGCTGGGACCTTATCAGACCATTTATCCTGCTCTCGGGGCTTTCGTCAAGCCCCCAGAGGGAATCGATATGACGCCCTTTGCCGAGTCTAACCCCCCGCTCGCGGGCTTACCTACGGATACCTGGACCGTCAACTCAGCCAACATATACCTCGACGACGATCTCGATGGCGTCCCGGTACAGTTCAGATATGAGGCGGCGAATTGTAAGCTCTACTATACCTGGGAGACCTTGACAAACATGACCAGTCTATGGACCGTGGTGGCAAATGTCAAGTGGAATGGCGCCAAGTGTGTGCCGGGCTCGACCACCAACGACGATGACACCATAGAATCAGTTCCTGGGTACACAGACAAGGTTGTGTCCAGCTTCAAGTGGGCAGCCGGCCCTGGAGACGTGAATGGGGCATCAGGCGAGGGCAATGGAGATGGCGGAAACGGTGATGACAATGAGGGGAATTCCGGCGACGAGGATGAGAATGCTGCTGGCTCGCTGCGGGCTAGTTGGAAAATGCTGGCTCTTGTGCTGTCTATCTCTACGATGCTGTTTGTCTTGCAATAGGAACCCGAATATCCTGATATAGTCGAGTGAATGGTGTATGCAAATCAAACATGTCTAACTCAATCTCTGTGCAAGTTGAAATGATTCGATGATAATTCCCATGCCAATGATGATGATGATGATGATGATGATGATGATGATGAATCGTTAACTGACGACGTTTCGTTGCCTTGCCAAGATGCTGAAATCGACATAGGAGCTCACGTTTGGTTCATATGGGACTTTCACACCCTAGTCGAGCACGATGGACGTTGTTGAGAATGACCCGAGCAAAACTTTCTAGCACTTACAGACATCTTACTCGTAGTTATGTGGTGAATTAGACGCAGCTGTCAATGATGATGTCCGGTTCAAGGGTATTGGCTTCGGAAAAAAACATCTCTTCGATAGGATTGGAGTAGGTAGGCCGCTATGGTGATGTCCGACTTCTGAAAATTTGATCAAAACATCTAGGCGAGGCAAACAGGCACAACCTGACAGTGATTATGTTTTGTTACTGGCAGCGTGAGTCTTCAATCATGTGCTCGGCATAAATGAACGCTGAAAGAAATGCACCCAACCCAACTTATTCTGGACAGAAGCAGCAACTCCAACCGCATTCCTTCGTCGGACGAAATTCTCCTCCCCGTTGCACTATGTTTATGTGGCGGACAGCGGGCTTCCTAGCTTCTGCGTATGCGGAAATAGTTGGGCGTATCAAAATGTACAAAACTCGATTCTGACAACTCTTCTTCCTTTCACCACAATCTGCCTGAAAGCTGTGTCTATCCAAGCCATCCGATGACTTTGAGAGTGGGGTTTGTTCGTCCTCAATCTCAATTCAGTCTTCCTACCAATAGCCATTCTCAATGGACTGGTTGAATCTCCTTTGCTCCCTCTTAGCCACTCCGGACCTGTCCTGGCACTTTCCATTCCACCACTCAGACTGAGAGTGTACCAACTCCCAATCACCCCATTTCTTTTCCTCTCTGGTTGATACAAGTACAATGTGGAGCTTCGGTCGTGCCTTCGACAGAACTCGCAGTACGCTGCTTGTCCAGCTCATCTTCGCGATACGAAGCTCCTTCAACTTTGGCACCCACTCCGGATGATCTGTCAGCGCCTCAAATACTATGTTGTGGCCCGTATTCGACTCATTTCTCGAGGCAGTACTGATGTGCAGATTTGTGAGGTCGGGACAATATTTGCACAGCGCAAGAAATGCCTTTTCTGTGAGGCCCGATGTGCCTGGGAGGGAAATGATTTTCAGCTTAGGACAGGCATGGGCTATCTTGATGACATCGTCGTCAGTAAGCTCCGTAGCAGAGTTGGTAGAATCATAGTCGACGTCGTGATAGTCGAAGCTGAATGAAGTGAGGCGTTCGCAGGTTTCCTTGAAGGAGAGCAGCGTGTCAATGTGTGCCCTGGCAATGTCGTCAGTTTTGGTGTGGGCCTCGCAGCTCTGGCAAGCCCCAGTATTCCATAGTCTCCCAACTCAGTGGGCAAGGCAACTCACGGCGTTAATTTGTCTCGAAACATCACCGCCCTCGTGGCATGGCCGAGCCATTCGACACGCTGGTTCTGCCACTCGCCATCAATTCGGAAGCAAGCGCTGACAGATCCTCTGGGTCCTGTGGGTCGCGGTGCTCTTGCGGTCTTCGGCTTGAAGGTCTTCTTCGGTGCCGGTGCTGTTTCGTTGAAGCTGAGATCCTCATCGTCGCTGAAGTCATCGGCGTCGAATTGCACAGCAGCTGCGGCGTCTGAGGCGAATTGAGATACAGGTTTTCCTTGATCGAACTGCGGCTCGGCCTTGACTGACATGGGATATTCTGCCTTGATGTTGCCCGGGGTGAATGGATCATAGGGTACCTCCGCATGTGAGCCGGACGCGAAGTGGCCCACCAGTGTCGCGTAAGACGCGCCGGGGAGAGCTGGTGGCCCGCCCTGGAAGCCCGGCCTCACTCCGTACACTGCAGCATTCGCTGCCTTCCTGGCCTCGTCCGACTTAGCTGTTCGCGTCGGCGGCATGTTGATGTTTGTGTATCAATTGTGGTCATTCAGGTCGGCAATTCTGGAGAAGTCAGGCATCTATGTTGACGGAAAGGGAGCCAGGGTGTGCGGATTATCTCAGTTTGATGACAAGCCCGTGTGTTTGGACCTTTCGGAACGAATATCCACAATACTGATGTAGTACAGTGGGGACCCATTAGTGTCCATACAGCGCACAGTATCCCGCAAAATCAGGGATTTTCAACAGTAAAAACAAGTAATAACCATAACAATAAAATAAAAATAAAAACATAATATAATATATTAAGTAATGATTTATTATATTATAAAGCTATATTAGTTTTTATACTAAACTCGCTATATTATTAAATTATTTTTAAAATATAATAAGATAAATCTTACTTATAGTAGATTATAGGGCGTTAAGAGTGCGAATAATACTATATTTATTAGTACGTTTTAAAAATAATTCGGGTACTAGTTTTTTAACTACTAATTAAGTAATAAAGAAAATTACGAAAATATAAAAATAATTTTTATATTATTTTAATAGTAAAATATTTTTCAGAATTTTCTTAGCTATAATTATTACTTAAATAGTAGAGATATTACTTATATTAATATAATAAAGTTAGTGGGTTTACGCTGACGCACTGGGTAGGTGTATTGAAACTAATGGGTCCTCACTGTACTCGAACATAAAGTAGGCAGCTTTCAGACAAACAAATCAAATTGCCGATGCTTCAATCCAAAACTCTTTCTCAAAGTAGACTTAGACATAGAGGCACTTCTCCTTCTACGCCGGGTTTCTTGTATGGTTACATGCAGGCACCCGTGCGCGCCGTGATAGGCATATTAATTACTGCAAGAACCTGTACCACAGGCGGTTAAGAACGGCGATTGAAGCTTAACGTTCTGATTTCAACTCCACCGAGATCGCTTGGTTAGCGCTAAAAGTCAAGACAGCTCGAGCGAAGACAAGAGCGAAGTGCTTATTTGGCATTCAGTATGGGATGTCTCGAAACAGCAGGATGCAGCTACACAAGGCGATGTGCTAAGAAAACATGGAAAGAAGGTATGAGGGTCGCGTCGGCCTGACAGGACATACAGAATAAATTGCGGTGACAGCTCAGAAAGCGCTGGGGGATCAATGGCTTAAGAGTCACCTTGAGGCCGGCCATCAGAAGGAAGAGGACAGAAGACGAAGAATATAGGTTGTTGAGAAAAAAGAAACCCTTTCCAAGCTCACGACAGTCACTCATACTGTGATATTGTCGGAACGAGAAAACAGAGCAGTATTCAAAGCTGCATGCAGGCTGTACCATCCACACAAGTAAAGGGCAACACAGATCTAGGCAATAGGCGATTGGTAGCTTGTTTAAATCAATGTCACAGGCACTTATAGTCTCTCCATACTTGAAGCTATGGGATAGCATTACTTGCTGCCAGTGTGCAATACGCTCATGTGGCCCCTTGAGACTGATGCGATCCGGAACCTCCCAATCATGCCTCATAACAGACATTTGAACCTTTCTGTGGATGAAGCGATAAAGAGCCGAAGCCAACAGGGATGTCTCGTCTATAAGCTGTCTGACTCGTTGGAATGTACTTAGATTCGTAACCTACGGGCAGCTGCTTCACTCGGCCGCCCACTGTGGTCATACTGTCATTTGATGCGGCACTCGTGGTGGGCGGCCGAGTTTCAGGTATTTGCGCTTGATCGCTCATGAGAGTAGTGCAAGCTATAAGGAGGCGCTCAATGTTGGTATCCCTATTACAGGGTAATTGATTCGAACCGTGGGTTGACGAAGAGATCAATTGAACTATATGAATTTCTGCGTAGGTGTAAAAAGGAGGTTCCAACCGTAGGTTGGGCTGGCTACGATAATCGTAAATAGGGCCCCTAATTGGCCCCTGCGCAGTCGGCCGTACGCCGCGGTCGAATTGGACTTCCAATCCGACACTCAATGAAGTAAGTTGAGGAGATCTGGCGAACGACCTGATGAGCAACCAATAAATTGATTGAATCAATACAATCTGGATCGAGATAACAAGCCTTATGAAGATTTGCTGACAAGTGTTTATCCAAGGCGTGCACAAAAGTGGCCAAATCCCAGAATAGGCATCGTAAGGGGCGAACAACATGAGACTGGGGAAGTGTACTAACGTCTTCAGGGATTGTGGTCGATTCTCGCCGGACAATTCGCAACACCAGGTACATGTAGTGTTGAAAGCGACTGGGAGGAAATATTCACATCAACGAGGCACCAACGGTGGACGCAGTTCTTGATATGGTTCCTGTGGTCAACGGCAAGGTCCTCCTCGACAAGCTTGACAACTCATTTCTGTCAAGTACACGAAAGTGAGCTGAGAGCCCTTTGTTCATCAGTCTTGCGTACTGGCCGGCCTGTAGCACATCCTTGACGACGCAGTGCGCCCACTGGGTAAGTCGACCCACCCCCTTTTGGCCAACCCCCCCTTTTGGCCACCCCATTAAACATAGTATTAAAACATCGCTACTAACTATACTTAATTAATTAACTATCTTTTACTACTATAATAATATAGTTATTATTCTCCCTAAGTAATTCGACCCCTATGAGTTAACTAAGACTAACTAAATAGTTATTAAAATCCTCTTAAGCTCTTTATATATCCTAAATATTTATAAACTTAGTATTTAAGTTTATTAATATACTTTTCTTTTTTTATAGCCTTAATTAGTCAATTTTAGTTTTTAGAACTTAAATATAGTACTAAGATATTATTAAATAGTAAGCCTACTTACTAAATACTTTTTTTATTTTTTTAAATAGTAGTTATTAAGTGTTATAGTTTAGACTAAGCTCTATAAATAACTTTAATTAATCGTAGAGCTTATTAACCTTCTTAGGAGTTAACTAGTTAATAATAAACGTTATTAATACCTAGTTAATAGCTTTTTTAATATTACTAATTATTTACTTAGTATTTATAGTCTTTTTAGTTAGTATAACTAGGTTAAGTAGGACTATTAGATTAGTAAGTAGTCTAGCTATATTAGGGGGATATAGTCTAGTTATTTTTTATTTATTTTATATATTTAATAACGTTAAACTAGCTAAACGAGCTTTTTAATAATAGCTTAAGAAGTACCGCTTTTTAACGATAATAAAATTATTTATTATATTCTCTTTACTAAGCTTTTTCTTATACTTAGACTTAATAAGTTTAAAAATAGCTATATTTAATAGCTAGAGGATATAAGAAGTATATAATAATAAGAATAGTAAGTAGACGTTATTTTTATAGTATTCTTATATAAATTCTATTATTATATAACTCCTATAGCTATTTAAAACTAATAGTTAAGGCTTATTAAGTATACTAAGCCCCCTAAGGGGAGGGGTCTTAGTTTATAATAAGAACACTATTTTTAACTACTTAAGGGTAATTTTATTAGTTATCTAGCTATTATCTATTACTATAAACTCCTAACTAGTATAAGAGTTAAGTTTAAGGGGAAACTATTATTACTATACTAACTTTCCCTTATATATAATTAGTAATTTAATAACTCGACTATTAATAAAAATATACTTAATTATAAATACCTAAGTACGCGAACTAGGCTCTTTTTTTCGTACTACTATAGTTTTTATTATACCTAAAACTAGGCTATTAAATCCCTTACTTTTTAAAATACTAATCTTATTTATATTATACTTATTAGCTTATTTAATATTACTAATCTCTAGTATATTAAGTAATTTAAACTATAACTTAATTATATTAATAATAGCTCTATTTAAATACTTCGAATTAATAATACAACTTTTCTAAACTTTAATTAATAAGTTCTTTTTTAAAAAAGCGTTTATTTTTTTTTTTTTAAGAGGATTTATATCCCCCTAGGATTTTAAAACTTATTTAGTAAATTTTCTAAGTTATTTATAAGTTAGTATAATACTTAAATTATATTAAATATAAACTTATTAAGCTAGCTAATTTTCTTATTATAAAAGAAGCCTCTAGAGGTCTATAAATACTATTACCCTCGTTTAGTAACCTCTCTTATAATTATAAAAAGTTAACTTTAAAACTCTAAACTTAATTAAGGCCTAATTAACTAAGAGACCTCTTTTAATAGCTTTAAGAGCCCGAATAACTTTATTTTTAGTATACGAGATTATTATATATTAATAAATAAGTATATAAAAAAGAATTATATTTAGACGATTTTTGTAATTATTGTGGTAGTTTGAAAATTGTGGGTAGGGTTTTAATGCGGTGGCTGGGATGGAGAAATGGGGTGGCTAAAAGGGGGGGGTGGCCAAAAGGGGGTGGGTCGACTTATTCATGTCATAGCGACGCGGGGTTAATGACGTCCGAAGGAGTCGCCGAACTAAAATCATGACTCAAAAACTTTGACTTTTCCACGATCACTATGAGGACCGTGGGCTGTATCAACCTGCCTCGAGTAGTGCTTGAGCTTTGGAAGATGTTATATATAATACTGCAGAGAACTACTAAAGAAGTGCAGTCCAGTACCTGACAAGTATCGGTTGCATCAGCCTTTTCACCTCACTCATTCTCTTTCTACCACATTCGCTTCATATCTTATAGACTTGCATCGCCGATAACATGAAGTCCACCATTATTCACGCTGCTGTTATGATCTTGTTTGGTACTGCGTCGGCTGTTGAACTAGCCTGCTACGGCACTGGAGTCCCCTCGGCTATCAGAAAGGGCGATGTCGAGTACGCCATCAAGAATCGGTCCGACGAACTAGGGATTCCTGGAGGCACCAAGTTTTCGCTCCGTTGGAAAACTTGTACCGATCCTGAGAACAGTCCTAAGGACGTTGCTTTTATTACAACACCCAGCAGTAAGTGGTTATCTTAGCTTCAGAGATCGCGCATCGCAAAGTTTCTGTCTGTCCCCAGATGCTTGCGCTCTCTGAACATAGCCCTTGCGAACTAATGCAATCTAGTTACTCGAGAAGGTTCTACTAAGTTGGCCAATGGCGTCGTAGCGTGCAGCTTAGATTCACCCCCAGATTCTGACTGTTAGATGTACCTAGGAGGCGATTTGGGATGCCGTCTTCAGTTTGAACAACAAACAAAAATTGTAGCAGCTCACTTCCAGATATCTGACTAAACATGAATAGATTTTCTGATTGAAAGCGCAACTGCCTGTGTCATGATGAATTTAACAATCTTTCGCGTCTTCTGACAAACGTCACACTCAGAGTCGGTGCTAGATTGTGGTAAATTGACACTTACCAGAAGAATCGTCAGTTGGAGGCGACCAATAGCATGGCTTCAAGATATGAGAAGTAACTGTCAGTGAGACATCAATCTGACCACACAACGTCTTCCCTTGTGTTAGGTACGCTATGAGAATTTGGCATATCAGGTTTCAGCCCGTCTGCACAAGGATTGATATCCCAGTGCTCTTACGAAGTGCATGTGGATTTATGATTCAGTGATAAAGATAGGAGAGTTGCGGACATCTTGACAAGAAAGAGGTTCTCATTAGAGACAAATCATATAATGAAAGTACGTATGCATTGCTTACAAACAGTCACTTGCGACAGGGTCAACAGAGATGGGATTGTGACTGATGATGAGGCCATGATAGCATGATCTCGTATCTCGACGCTTAAAGGTGATGCATAAGCGCTGTGATTGTGTTGTTGAGGGTTCCAAATGTTTCAGTCTCTGATCCATTTCAATCGACCTTTGACCTTGATATGGAGGCTGGGCCATTGTCACAGACAAGAATAAGCAACCGACAGACTGCCAATCGGGTTTTATGCCCAGTCCACTGTTGTCCATCGAACCATACGTAGCAGTCCTAACTTGTAGTTAGCTGCGTCACAAGTAGCGCTCGTCCTATCGAGACGGGCGGTGCAGATCACAACACTTGACTAGTACTTAAGTAGTTACTCTATCTAAGTTAAGCGACTTATCTATCACGAAGTTTAGAGAGCAACCCCGTCATCCAGAACATGTTCCAGGGGCTACTTCAAGTGCCCTCCTTCATTCTAGATACATGACCTCTCTAATTGGCCTAATAACATGAATGGGCAGAAGAGTATGGGGTTTCAGGGAGACCACCCAAGAGTTGGCATGAGTCCGCATTAGTAGCCAGGTAGACGTTAGGTACAACCGCACAATTCCCTTCATTGGTCTGGCCTAGAGGCTTTAGGTCTCAATACAAGCGTCTTCGTAAGCATTGCATTATTAATACGGGCTGCCGTATTTGGTCAATTTTGTTCTCATACGAGCAAATGATGACATTTGTGCAAATGTGCGAATTCGAGACATTTGACCTAGGGATTTCATCAACCGCGAGGGTGAGCCTGTGTCAATGACAACGAACCAAACCCGCCGAAGTATTGATTCAATTGACCCAGCGCCATGGAGTAAGATGCCCATTGGACTTAATTTACCGTCGCGCAGATAAGTAAGCTGATAAACGCCGCTGCGGCCTGCCAGGAGAAAGTAGGGATCGAAGCTACTTGTTGGTATACACGTAGGCAGGTCAGACCTTTCGGTTGCGACGAGGTCAATAGGTTAGTATAGGTCTATTGCGCGTATATAGGAGGGGAAGTTCGTGGGCAGAGCCCGCGATCCCTCTATAGGTATAAGTAGGTAGAAGGGTCCGTCTGTACGGGCCCAGACTACCTACTTACTACCCCTACCTAACTACTTAATAAGGCCCTTTTCTACCTCGTAATTTAATATTAGTAGTCTTCTATTTTTATAATAAAAAAGGGTAAAATAGGGGCTAGGTCCCCCGCTAACGAGAACTAGTAGTAGAATCCGTTATTAATCCCCTATTCGGAAGTACCTAAAGCCGTATACTAAAATTTTAGTATAGCTTTTACTATAATTATTTATATAAAAGTTTTATTATCCCCTTTTTCTAATTACTTCTTAATCCTTTAATATATATAATCTATATATCTAAACTCCTTAGAAATCGTCGAATTTAGCATAATTAAAAAAGAGCTTTTTATTAGTTTAACTACGCCCTAAATACGTACGTTTTTCTCTAAGCTAAAGCTTAAAAAGTATATATATTTACTAAACGACTTATTACTTATAATATACTACTATTTTAATTACGTATTACTTACTTTTTTATTTTAACTATAATAATTCTTTTATTAACGAATTACTCGAGGGACTTATTTAGTATGCTTTTTATAAACCCGTCGGCTAGGTTATTATCGCTACTAATCTAACGGATCTCACAGAGCTTGCGGTATTTATATAATTATTAAAGTACTATAATATCTATTATAAGGCGCTTTTCCTTTATAATACCTAGCTTAATAAAGTATTTATATAATAAGTATAAATCTATATAAACTATAATAAGGATTTTTAAAACGTCGAGTTATTTAATAATAAGGTCTAGGGTAGTTAAAATAGCATAAGTAATATTAATACTTATAACTATTCTATAAATTTCTAATACTAATACGCTCTAAATAATCCTTTTATTTTTCGTAGAGCTATAGTAGATAATATTATTATTAATCGTAAAGCTCTCGTTAGTCTATTCTTTATTCGTAAAAATAATAATATAACCTAGTTATAAGGTATAATTAGCGTTATTTATAAATAACCTATTTATAAAAACGAAGAGTTTAGCTATAATTAGATTTAATAGTACGAATATAAGCCCTTAGTCTAAGTAATTTATTTACTATTTAATATAATAGTTTAGTATAACGTAGTTAATAAATAATAGATCTATTTAATATTAAGTAATAAACGACGTATTAAAAGCTACTTTTAGTTAGTAAATTAATATAATATAAGTACCTTAGGCTCGTTATTTAATAAATTATTATTTAGCGTTTAATACCGAGGGGTTAACTTACTTAAGCTTCTTCCCTTAGTTCTTCTATCTAAGTACTACTTTACTACTTTTTAATAAAATAATTCCGTTATTAAAGATAAGTAGCTCGTTAGCCGATAGTTACTATTTTAGTTTAGTTAGTAGCTTAGCGTACTTAAGCTCGGTCTCTTTTTTTTAACTAAAGGTCTTATTTAATAGTTTAATTATATTATCGGTTTATATTTTAATAATACTAAATAATCCGCTTTCTCCTATTAAAATTAATAAATATAAGTCGAACGTAAATATTATTATTTAAAGCATTTTTAAATAATACTTACTATATATTACTTATTAATAAGTACTAGATTTTGCGAAACTATATAATAGTTATACGACGTATAGAATAGTACCCTTAGGGTATAGGTAATAGATCTAGGCTAGTAATTAGGTAAAAACCTTATAATAAAGAGGTTAGCTTAATTATATATATATTTAAGTAATATTTTGTAGCTAAATAACATAGCTTTTTTAGATTAGGGTCGGGGCTAGGGCGAGGATTAGATATTAATTAGTTCTTTAAATTATTAATAACTATATAAAGATTTCTTTTTTCCCCTCGTTATTATACCCTTATATAACTAAGTAAAACTTTTTAATAAGGTTAAGTCCTAGGTTCTTTATCTTATTAATAAATTAAGATTTAAATATCCTTATATCCTTATATTTAGGGCCGAGTTAAATAAATTTAATTATACCTCTCTTAACTAGTCCTAAAAGCTCCTTATTAATAAATTCTATAAAAAGTACTCCTAGTATAATAATAATACCCTTATTACGGAGTTTAATAACTAGTTTAAAGTTTACCTCCTTTTTAAATATAAAATAAATAGTAGTTATAAAAGTATTATTATAGCTACGTTATATTAACGTTCTTTTAATCCTCCTTCTCTATAATAAAGGGTCGTTACTAACTACTATAATAATCTTATTAAAAATCTTATTAATAATAGCACTATTATTAGTTAACTAGTTAACTATAGGGATTAATAAGTAATCGACGTACTCTATTACCGTAGCTAATAGCTCGGGGTCGACCTCCTCTAAGTACTAAGGTTTAACTATAGTAGCCTAGAAGCTTATTAAGCCGTAAAGTAAGTTTATTATATAAGTAGTACTACTTATTAAGACGAGCTTAAATAGGCCCTTCTATCCCTTACCTTCCTACTAGATTTTAATATCTAATTATAATAATAAATTAATAATATAAGAGATATTTAGTTTATTTTAAGTAGCTAGTACTTTACTTACTTACTTACTAACGTAAAGTCTACGGACTTCCCTTATTACCTTCTTAACTACCTCTATATATTAAGTAATATTTAGTAATAATAGAGAATTATTAAAAGTACGTAAAAAAGCTCTAAAGATAAGGAGTATAGGAACGAGGCTATTTAGGCTAACTATATTATTAATTACCTTAATTATAGCCTAAAGTATAGCCTCCGCGCTTATTAATAAGTACTGATTTTAAATAATATCGTATACCTTTTTAAATACTACGTAGTATCTCTTAGCCTTATTAATACTATTATAAGCTTTAATAAGCACTTTTTTAATCTTAATAAATATAAATTTAGTAAAAAACTTAAACTTTATAGTACTAAAGTTCTTATTAGTATTTATAATAATTTAGTCTAGCGGACCGAGGTAGACGTCGATCTAATATAGCTAAAGAGCTTCTTATATATACTTCGTAGTTATGTCTACGAGGAACCTTATTACTTAGAAGGAAGTAGTAGTATTAATAACATAAAGCACTAGTCGGTTAGTGCCCTTATAGTTTATTAAGTATATTACGTTAATTACGATTTTATAATTAAAATCGTAATTATTTCGTAGGGTAAATTTGAATTAGCTAGGGGTAGTACCGTTAAGTTAGTATTATTAGTAGACTTTTATAAGCTTTTTAAGGGCTATAATCTCTACGTTATTACTAAACTACTAAAGTAGCTTTAAGAAATAAAGAACTAAAGGGTGGCTAAAGCGTTAATATAAGCGGCGTAATTCGCTCTTTATTAAGTAATTAGTAATAGCTTTTTTATTATTAAGGAGTAGAAGCTAAGGGTATCCCTATTTATAAATAATAAGTATTATAACGTCTCCCTTAACTAATAAGTTATTAATATTATTAAAGTATACTCTTAGCTTATTTATATCCCTTAGGTAGTATAAAAAAGGAGTATTAGTTAATAAGATATAAAAAGTAATATTACTAAATAAAGTATTAATAACTATAGATCCTAACGACTTTACGGGTTTATTATTACTAAATCGAATACCTACTTCGCTAGTTCTAAAGGTATTAAGAGTAACTTTGGGTCGTTATTATTATAATACGAGGAGTTAAGGGTAGCCCGTAGTTAAGAATTCCGTAGCGCTAGTATTAAGTATAATACTTTAAAAGTCCCTTAATAAGTACTTCTTATTTAACGAGAAGGAGGTCGCTAGTTCCGTAGGCTTAGTTAACTCGTTAATAAACGTAGTACTAATAAGGCTATGCTCTATTACTTAAGTAGCGAGGATATTTATAAGGGTTTTGCTACTAATAGTAGTTATAAAGTATATTATTAAGATCTAGACTTCGTCCTTATTATTATCCTTATAGTTAAAGTTAAGGCTATTAAAGTATTAGATTATAATATTATTATCGTCGTTATTAGTAAGGGTAGTTCCCTTATAAAAGGCGAGGAACTACGAGTATAAGCTCGGTATAGATCTCTTATTTCTTTTTTTACTATCTTTATACTTCCGGTATACTTAATATCGCTCTTTTTCTAAGTACTTAGTTAATTAATAGCCGGTTTTATAATAAACGAAGCACTTTTTATTAGTAATACCGCGGCTGCGTTAATTTTACTTATTAAATTAGGTCTTTTTATTAAAACTATTATAAGTATAGTTAGTTTAGTAAGTAGCAAGGACCTCTTTATTATAAGTACTATTCTAAAGATATTATTATTACTTACTATAGTTGCGCTCTCTCTCTATAATATTAATTAAAGTACTAAGCTAGTAGTAAATACTAGTGAATATAAGTACTAGGTTAAGTATAGTAAGTCTATATTCTAATATATTACTTACGTAATAAAGGAGCTAGTTACTTATATTAAAAATAGATCCCTATATAGCTAGTACTTTATAGAGAATTATAATATAGTTAATAAGCGCTTATAAAATTTATTAATTTAACTTACTTAAATTCTTACGAACTATAAAATACTAATAAAGGTTATAGAGCTTAGCGAGGTAGTTTTAATAACTTATAAGTAGTTTAAAGTACTCTTAGGTCCTTTAGTATATTATATCGAAGCTAAGCGAGTTAGAAGTATTACTAAGTTAGTTAAAATAAAAAGTTAATGCCCTTCCCTTAAATATATTTAAAAAAGTACTAGAATAGTATCGTTTACTAATTTTTACTTATTAATATAGTACTTTAAAAATCCGAAGCTTTTTATTAAAAATATTATACTTCTCGCTATTATACTTATTCTTATTATTATAGAGCTTAGCGAGGTTAATTAATTAGTAAGTATTAGGTATAATATTATCTTTAGTTTCTATATCGAAGTATAGTATCTAATAGGATAGATTTTATTATTAAGTAATAATAACTTTATTCTCTAGTTCTTCCTCCTCTTTTTTTTTTTAAAGAGGTAATAAGTTAGTTAGTTAGTAATAAGGCTAAGGTCGTAGCCTTATTTACTTTAATTAAGCTAGCTAAGGTTACGTAGACTCCTTTACTATCTCTCTAGCTTATTAAATAAAATTATTTATATTTACTAATTACGAGAGTAGTAAATAGAGGAAGTAAGGATCGTAATATAATATATTAAAGTATTTAGTATAGCTATAATAGGCTACGATTTCTTTAGAGGTCTAAGTAGGGAAGTACTAAGTATTAAGGGCGCTAGTAATTTTATTTATTATTTAACCGCGGTCCTTAATTATTAAGTTAATATTATTATTTATAAAAAAGTCTTTTAGCTTCTTAAGAATTATACTATTTATTTTTAAAAAGTCCCCTACTTCTTAGTTATTAAAGTCGGTTTTAAAGTCTTTTTATAGCTCCTCGCCCGTTAAACCGTTTTAATAATAAGATCTTATTATAAAAAAGACGAAGGTATTAAGCTTCTTATTACTTATAAGGGTAGGTATAATATTAAATAAGCCTTATTAAGTTAAGTTAACGTAATCCTATTAGCGAGTTAGAATTAGGTATAGTTTTATAATCTAAGAGTATAAATAAGTATAAAGTAATATTAGCTAATCGTTAGCCTCTTTTTACTTATTACTAAGGCTAGCGGTTATTATAGTATATTTACGAGGTAAGTTATATAATAAAAAATAATTATAATATTTTAATTATAGTATAACGTTAGTTAAGTTTAGAATAAGTAATAGGTCGGTCGTAGCGATTGTTTTAATAATAGTGAGCGGGTTGCTATTACTAATTAGAAAATTCTACTCCTTTAATAAAGTATATAAATAGAAGGTTATTAAAGTTAGTAAAAGGTCGTAGAAAGAGAAAAAAGGCCCTTTTTATAACTATACTTTTAGTAGTAAATAGAGGATTCTATTAGCTACTAATTAGCGATTTCTTTTAGTACTTTTTATACCTCGTTTTACTAGTCTAGTCTCGGAGCTTTCGTTAAGTTAAAAGGAGGTAAATTTATTAATAATATAAAATAGATCCCTATTACTATTATTATCGAGATCTTTTTTTTTCCTTAATATCTTAGAATACTTCGCTATTTATAAAAGAATATTACTATTAACGTATTTATAATTCTAAAGGTCTTACTATTGCTAAGCACTAGTACGCTAGCGATTATCGGATTAATCTCTTAGTAATTAATCTCCTCTTACTTATTACTAGTTTAAAATAGCGCTTAGCTATAATATATTTAAAATAAATTCTTTTATAAGCGGCTTAATTAAAAAGAAGTTAGTAGTTATAATAAGGTTAGTAAAGATAATATTAATAATAAAGGCGAGGTTAATAGTAATAATAAAGTAATTAATTTTTTTATAATAATAGCCTTAGTAAAAGATCGTACGTAATAGAGTATACTCTTAATAGCCCTTAACTAGTTAACTAGTCGTTAGTTAGTAATAGTAGAGGAGAGTTAAGGTAGTATAGACTAAGCTACTTATTATTAATTAAATAAATAGAACTAAGTTAATAAGTCGGAATAGTTAGTAAAATAAGTCGAGGCTATCTCTTTTATAATTATATCCTTATTAACTTATAGTAGAAATATATATATAATTTAATTATTAATTAGTATTAGTATATATATAAGTAAGTCAGACCTTTTAGTTACGACGAGGTTAATAGGTTAGTATAGGTCTATTGTGCGTATATAGGAGGGGAAGTTCGTGGGCAGAGCCCGCGATCCCTCTGTGGGTATAAGTAGGTAGAAGGGTCCGTCTGCACGGGCCCAGACTGCCTACCTACCACCCCTACCTAACTACCTAATAGGGCCCTTTTCTGCCTCGTAATCCAACACTACTTAAGCTCAATGGAGAGATACTACGGAGATGAATTACTATCTGCGGAGACTCCCTTGTAGGGCTAGTGCGGCTTCTCCCGATGTGGTGTGTGAGCCGTGGGAGCTCATAGCAAAAAAAGTTAAAAAGAATTAAGCACTCTAAATCTGAAACGACTCGGATGCCCGGCTTAGAGGGTTCCACTCGCCCTTTCGGATCCGGCACGGCGTAAACGGCACGCAAGCCTGGCCGGGCTCTGCCCCAGAAAGATCGTCCTCATCCAAGCAAAGCCAAGACTTTGGCAGCTTGGGTGAAGGAAACAAACCAACTTCATGTCTTGAGAGGGGGCTTCGATTTCAAGATGCAGAGGAATCATCAGCGTGGGGTCAACAACAGGATATTGAGTTAAGCATCGTTGAATGCTTCAACTATATCTAAGATTGCAACGGTCGAACCTTAACCTAATCCTTTAGGACTGGATGAATTAATGACACAATTCCGGGAGTGCGCTGATTTCGTAAAGTAACGTGCTCATTTACCCGCGTGGTTGGCCCAATATTTGCCCACTGCGCCGCATCCATCCCTTTGCCTCCCCGGGAAGTCTAACCAACAAAGACACAAACATCAGACGAACCGCCAGATGAACCGCCGGGTGAAGTGGCGAACCACCAAAAGAACCACTCTAGAACGCCGCCAAGGAAATGAAGGAGGAGAAACTAAATGAAGGGAGAGCAGGCAATATCCCGGTAACACCACCAGATCGTGCTTCGCGTGTCCACAAACAAGCAATTCTGCCCCTCACGTCACCTCCCACGGGGGCCAAACCGGTGCGAGAGGGCGATGGGGCGATTCAGCGGGTGCGGTGGCCCCACGAATCCCATCCACATTGCAGGGATCTCGACCTTCACCGTTCCGGCCAGTCGGCACCATATTCAGTCTAGGTTGCATTGGGACGGCAATCTCAACTCCAGGAGTAACACGAATATAAGACCTCGAGCCAGACTTGCTATTTCGAAGAAAGAATACCGCTGTTCGTTGCATCCCACCAAGTTTCTTCTTCTCCCTCGTTCAGGGCCTTACACTCTTTTGCATCACCACGTTCATTCACAAAACTTTAGTCACTCTTTTTCAGACTTCGACACACACTCTCTTTTTACCCTGAATCTGGAATTCATCATGAAGGGACTCATCCTCAGCACCGCTCTTGTCAGCGGAGCCATGGCCGCGGCCGGCCCCTACATGCCCTGCGGCGGCAAGGGATTCACCGGCGAGACGACCTGCGTGTCCGGTTACACGTGCACAGTCCAGAACGAATACTACAGCCAGTGCGTTCAAGGAAGCGCCGCCGGCGCCGTCAGCGCCCAGGCCCAGGCTACCACCCTGAGGACATCGACGAGACGGTCTTGTAAGTCCAAACCGGCTTACGCCAGCGACGTCGCGCCGCATGTGCCCACGACGACTAGCTCGCCTTCTTCGACTTCGGCCCCCGCCGTCGTTTCCGTGTCATCATCCGCGAAGCCCGTTGACACCAAGCCAGCTTCGTTGACGTCTACCCACGCCGCCTCGATCGTCATCCCCGTCAAGTCTTCGAGTGCTCCGGTCAAGTCTTCGGCTACTTCTGCTAAGCCCTCTGCCGCTGAGGTGAAGCCTACTACCACTGCTGCTAAGCCCTCGACTACCGCTGCCGCCGCGGTCTCCTCGGCTGCTCCCGCCACCACGAAGGGCTCTACATCCTCGAAGGCTGCCGCCCCTACATCTGCGTCTGCCCCTGCCGCGTCCGCTTCTTCGACTCCCGTCAAGAGTGGAAAGTTCAAGTGGTTCGGTATCAACCAGTCCGGCGCCGAGTTCGGTCCCGGCTCCCTTCCCGGTACCGTCGGCAAGGACTACGTCTTCCCCGACGCCAACTCCATCACAGTGAGTTAATGAGAACTTGAGACGGATAATAAGACCAACCATTGACTGATATGTGCTAGACTCTCCTGAAGGATGGATACACGACTTTCCGTGTCAGCTACCTCATGGAACGTCTCGTTCCCAGTGGCCTCACCGGCACGTTCGACGCCGCCTACCTCGCCGGCCTGACCAAGGCGATTGAGCAAATCACCTCCGCCGGCGGCTACGCCGTCCTCGACGCCCACAACTACGGCCGCTTCCAGAACAACATCATCACCGACACCGCCGCCTTCAAGACCTACTTCACCAACTTGGCCACGCAGTTCAAGTCCAACGCCAACGTCGTGTTCGACACCAACAACGAATACAACTCCATGGACCAGGACCTCGTCCTCAAGCTCAACCAGGCCGCCATTGACGGTATCCGCGCCACCGGCTCCGAGAACTGGATCTGGGCCGAGGGTAACTCCTGGACGGGCGCCCACAGCTGGACGAGCGTCAACGACAACATGAAGGGCCTGACGGATCCTCTCGACAAGACCGTCTACGAGATGCACCAGTACCTCGATAGCGACAGCAGCGGTACCTCTGCCGACTGTGTCTCCGCCACCATTGGAGTCGAGCGTGTCAAGGATGCTACCGCGTGGCTCCGCAGCAACAAGAAGGTCGGTGTTCTCGGCGAGTTCGCCGGCGGCGCCAACGCCCAGTGCAAGGAGGCCGTCGCCGGTCTGCTAGACTACCTCCAGGAAAACAGCGACGTGTGGCAGGGAGCGGCATTCTGGGCCGCTGGATCGATGTGGGGCTCTTACATCTTCTCCTTTGAGCCCGAGACGGGCACTGGATACAACTACTACAACGAGCTGTTGAAGACGTACCAGTAGAGGGATGGGTAGAACCGCGATAGCCCAAGGCGGCTGGACTAACTCCGAGAGAAGTTGATTTTATTTCTTCTGTATAAAGTAGGACCTTTTCGGGACGTTTCAAAGGCGCTTGGACGGGATAGTGGGTGACATCTTGGAGATGTCGTGATGGCTTCAATTACCAAGAGGTCAGGACCCGTTGCTGTTAGTATCCCTATTACAGGGTAGTTAGTTCGAACCGTAGGTTAACGAAGAGATTAATTAAACTATATAAATTTCTACGTAAGTATAAAAAAGAGGTTCTAACTATAAGTTAGGCTAGCTATAATAATTATAAATAGGGCCCCTAATTAGCCCCTATATAGTTAGCTATATACCGTAGTTAAATTAAACTTCTAATTTAATACTAACTTTTTTTTTTTTTATTAATTTACTTATTATAATTAGAAGTATAATTCGACCTCGGGCCCTTTTATTAAGTCGTTTCCTTTTCCCCCTTTTCTCTATTTTTTTTATATAACCTATTCCTCTATTTATATATTAACTTTTTTATTATTTATAAATTACTCTAACCCCTTATTAAATACTATTTTTATAAAAGTATTAATAAGGTTATTATTATTATTAATTTAACGGATCTTAAGGATCTTATATTTTTTATATAATTACTTAAGGGCTATAATATTAATTATAAGCCTCTTTTTTTTTATTATTTTTAATTTAATAAAGTATTTATATAATAAATAAGAATTAGTATAAATAACCGTTAGGATTAGTAAAAAGTTAAGTTAATTAGTAATCCTCTTTAGTATTATTAAAATTATATAAGCGAGGTTAACGCTATTAATTATACTATAAACTTTTAATACTAATATACTTCTCGTTACCCGCTTATTTTTAATTAATAAGTAATAAATAATATTATTATATATAGTAAATTCGCTCTCGCTTATACTCTTATTAACTAAAATAATAATATACCTTAATTACGAAATAAAGTCGTTATTATTTATAAATAACTTATTAATAAAAACGTAGAGTTTATTAATAGCGAGGTTAATTAGGTAATAAACGAGGCCTTAATTAAGATTTATTTATTACTACTTAAGTTACTTATTAAGTACTTTAACGTCTTATTTATTTAGCTCTATAACCTACGCTACTTTAGTATAATTAAAAATTACCTTAGGCTAATATATATTTATAATATATACCCCCCGCACGAGCTTAGCCTTATACTACTTTTTAATATTAATTATATTTAAATTAACAAGGGTAATTTTCTTACCCTACCCCTTTTACTAAAAAACGACGGTTTCCCCTTTAATTATAAGAATCTTATTATTAAATATTAATAGGTTATTTATTATAAAGATCTCTTTTAGCTTAGCTACGAAGCCCGTTTTTTAAAACTCCTTATTCTCTTTTTTTATAAAATTAATATTAAATAGGCTTAATATATTATTAATCTATATTCTAATAATCCTAAATTAGTCACTTTTATACTTAGAAATTAATAAATATAGGTCGTATATAAATATAATTATTAATAATTAATTAATATAAAAATCGTAGTATATAGCTTATTAATAAGTACCCGATTTTATAAGCCTATATAGTAGTTTAAGTACTTTAATAATCGTACTTTCTAAATACTTACTAGCTATTTCTTTTAATAAATAAGCTAGGATTTTCTTTATAAGCCCTATAGCTGATTAAATATAGGCCTAAGTAATATTATAGCTTTAAGTTTTATATCCCTTTTTCTATAGTAATATTATTAGTACTATTATTAATTATTAATTATAGCGCTATATTATAAGTAATTAAGTAAGTAGCGTTACTTTTTTAACGTTATTATATTCTTAAATTATATACTTAGATTTCTTATATAGTTAGGGCATTCCTTTTTTTTTAATTTTACGTATTATTTATAATTTAAATATATAGAGACCTTTATATTTTTTAGGGTTATAAAAAATAAATCGATAAACCCTTTAATTACGCAAAGTATTTACTTTAATAAGATCTAATCCTTTATATAGCTTTTTAATAGTTATAATAATACCTTCTTTACGTAGTTTAATTACTAGCTCGAAATTGGCTTTTTTTTTATTATATAATAAGTATTAAATACCTCGTTATTAGTAATAAATTATTATATTAAGGCTTATTATTATGTTTTTTTATAACGTCTTGCTAATAGTATTAGTACCCTTTTAGTAATTTCCTTTTCTTTATTATTTATTAATATTATTATAACGATTTTATTAAGGATAATTTCTTATGCTTCTACCATAAGTTATACTATTTCTCCTAGCTCTTCTTTTTTTTATAAATTAAAAATTACTTTAATAAGATCTATATAATATAGTCTAATTATTATAATTAATACCTCGAGTAGTTAGTTACGATCTCTCGTAATTATATAAAACTACTTATTAATAAAAATTAATTTATATAGCCTAGCTTATTACTAAGTAATTTCGTACTATACTCGTATATTTAAATTTAAAAATATATTTAAATTAACCCCTATATTAGGCCTATTATACGTAGTAATTACTTTATTAACTTACTTTTTTATACTTACTTTACGTAGCGCCCGTATTATTTTTTTAATTACTTAGGCTTGTTAGCTTATATTTAATAATAATAGCGAGGCTAAGGTTATTTTTAAATATATTTTAAATATTAATAGCGTTAGTATAAGCTTATTAAGCCCTATAATATTATTATAGTACTTAAGTACTATCTAGAGGTATTCGTTATTAATAAAATTAGGATTTTTTTTTTAATAATTTTAAACGCCCTTTTTAGCTATTAGTATACCCTTTTTACTTTTCTAATATTATAGTGCGCTTCTATAGGCATAACCTTTAGTTATATACTATAGGCTATCGCATTTTCCCTAAATTTTATTAACTTAAAACTTATATTAGCGTTAGTTCTAATACCGTTTAGCGGTTTTTAATATATATCGATCTAGTATTTTTATAGGGCTACTTATACTATTTTTATTTATAAATCCCGTAAGAATTACCCTATTTAAAATAATATAGCCTCGTTAATTATATATAGGACCGGTCGACTATTTAAATATAAGATATTAATAACGATTTCCTAATTAAAATTAAGCTTATTACGTAATTTAAATTTAAATCTATATAGGCTCTATATATTTATTTAATATTAGTAATATACTTTCGTTAATTACTCTAGCGCCCCTATTTTAATATTATTATTACTTAATTACTTTAAGAGGCTATATAGCCTCGTAACTAATAAGTACCCGAATTTTTAATATAGTTATCTAAGCTTATTTTTTATTAAGTAATTAATTAACTTCGTATTATTAAGAAGCTTTATAAATATATACTCCTATTATCGTTCGACTATTTTAAAATACTTATTACTAAAGATTTTATTCCTCGTATTTTTAAATATAATACCTAGTTAATCTATATTTTTTAAATATAAGAGAAATAGGGTATTAATAAGTAAAATATAAAAAGTTATCGTTCCGAAGTGCGTCTTTATTTTTATTATACTTAGGGTAACGATTTTTTTTATTAGGCCGAAGCTAATTCTTATAATACCCGCTATTAATATATTAAGCATTATTAGTACGATTTTTTATAGCGCTTAGAATTACCCCTTTTTTCTTATTAACTATTATAATACTCTAGTATCTAAAATAATCTTATAAAAATTATTTAGGCCGTACTTTTTAATCGTATAAAATACTTATATAAGCTTAGTATTTAAGTAATTTAAGTAATATAAAAAGGGCCCCTCTAGCTATTCTTAGAATTACTTAGTACCGTATTTTTTTTTTTTAAATATTAAGAGAGGTAGTATTTTCTCTTTAAGTATTAAGAAAATAAAATTTTATATTATTAAATTCGTCCTTTTATTTACCTCTATATCTATTATTTAAGGGACTTTTCTTTATTATTTATAAATAAAAGCCTACTTATTTAGAGCTTTTATTACTTTTTATTCGTTTAGTTTTATATATTCTCTAGATACTAATAGGGTAAAAAAGGAGTAGTTAATATTATTAATTTTATTATAATTTAATTCGTTAGTATAGAGGGCGAGATTTTCCTTATTTTTTAAATTTTTTATAAAGGGTAAATACTCTAGGCCGCTACTATAGCTACTATTACTAAGTTCTATACTCCTAGATCTACTCTTATATATAATAAAGAATTAACTAAACTAATAAGGGTTAGTTTTATTATTTACTACCCTTAACTTTCTATACTATTTATATAATTTAGTATGCTCTTTTTTAAAGTAATTACTTAACTAATATTTATCCTTTTTATAAATAAAGTATTACTTTTTTTATTACCCTATTTATAAGTTAAATCTCTATTTATTTAACGGATCTAGGCCTCCTTATTAGTAATTACTATACCTAGTCTTTTTTTTTTTTATTATATATTTAGTTAACTTAATATTATTAATAAGGGCCGTTGTATATTTATAAATATATTTAGTACGGTATTCTTATTTTAATATTAAAGCTAGATCTTAGCCTCGAGTAGAGTATTTTATAATTTTTAGGCGCTTAGTATAAGGTTATTTTTATTTCTAATATATACTAAACTACGGTATAAAAATATTCGACTTTTTATTTATTAGTCCCCTTATTTAGCTAAGTTTTTATTAGCTTATTAATTCGATTAATAAACTCTTCGAGGATTTTTATTTATAATTTACCCTCTATTATCCTAGCTATAAATATAAAAGAAATTACTTATAGCTTAGATAAGAGCTCTAAATTCTTATTATAAATCTTAAAGCGGCTTTAAATTACGTTAATAATACTAAGAAAGTCGTTTTAATTAAGATTACGTACCGCTTTATAATAATAATTAGAGGCTTTGCTTATAAGTATAATATTAATTACTAAATAGTACTAATATTCCCTAATCCCGACTTTTTTATAATAATCGTAAAATATTATTAAGGTTTTTTATAAAACCTCGTACTTCCCCCTAGAATATAATTTCTTTTTTAAGAAAAAAGTTTTAAAATCCGTAAATTACCTCGTATTTATTACTATATTTTTAATATTTATATACGATCTCTACGTTACTACGTATTATTAATAACCTCGGGTTATTTATTTCTTTTTTTATTAACTAATCGGTACCGAATTTTATATTAATAATAATAATAAGCTATAGATTAAAATAAGTAGAATTATTAATTATTATACGTTTAGTATTATATTTTATTTTTATATATCCTTTTATAATAATAGATTATTATTAGTAATTATAAAAAGGAAATCTAAGTCGTTTATTTTTTTTTTAACTTATTAAAGTAATTATATACTTTATTAACTTATACTTAGTTTTATAATACGAATTCCTCTTTTATAATCGTTATTATTAAGATTTTATATAGTTCTTACGATTATAATTACACTAATAATACCCCTTACTTATAAAGGAATTTATTAACTACTTTTATAATTCTTAAGCTTATACTTATAAACTATTTATTTAGTTAATAACTAAGGTCGTTTACGATTTTATAAAATAGGGGTTACCCCTATAGCCCCTTTTTTTTATAAACCTTAATTAAATAAATTAATACTACGTTAATTTACTTATTATTAAGCTAATTTATAATCTTATATATCTACGTCCTTTAATAATTTAAGTTAATATTTATTTATTTATAAAGGATTAAGATTTTATTTAGGATTAGGTTTCTTTTTTTTTTCCCTTATTCTAATTTATTAAGGGTCGTACTCTAGCTTATACTTATATTAGTAATTATTAGCGTATTTAATTTTAATAAGGATATACTTGATTTACGCACTAGTTATAGTAAATCCGTACTTTTATTACTTAACGAATTTATTAAGGTCTGGGCAATTCCCACTTCTTTTTACTACCTCGCTACTATTCTCGTTTTTATTATTTTTAATAATTATTATTACCTTTTTAAATTACTAACTATTATACTTATTAAGATCCTCTTTTTTATTTAATATAAAAGGGTAGGTTTTAATAGTTCTTTTTTTAATAATAATAATAAACGTTTAAATTATTATAAAAAAATATAATAATTAGTCTTAGGATTTTTATTAGTTACTAATTTTTATTATTTTATACCTTTTTAACTTCCTAAGCCTCGTACTTTTTATAATTTCTAAATTACTTCCTTTTTTAACTTTTTTCTTTTAAAGTAGTATTTTAAAAAAATAGTTAAAAATAGACGCTAACTAGCTTATAAAAGAGCTAAATAAGTTATTAAAAGCTAAATAAGTAGTTAAGTATAGTTAATAAAATTAAGCCCTCTTTTTTATAAAATTGAGGATTTAAAAGATTTATTAAAAATACTTATTACTTCGTCGCTTGTACTAAGTAGGGTTAATTACTTTAAAGACTTTTTCTTTAATTACTTCTTAATACCCTATTTTATATTTCTTAAGTAGTCTTTTTTATAGCTTAATTATTATTAAGTAATTATTACTTATTAATAATTCTTTTTATTATTTAATTAATTTTTTAAAATTAGTAATTTTATATTAAGAGTTAGTATAAAAAGGAAGCTCTTTAGTAACCCTCTAGAGGATTCTTTTCTTTTTCCCTTTAAATCCTCGTCTTTTTACCCTTTTTTTAAGTTAATTATAATTTTAATAAGAAGTTATAAAACTACTTTAGAGTAGCTACCTTTTTTTTAAATTAATTTTCAAAATTTATAATACTTTTAATATAATATTATTAGGGCTTTTAAATCTCTTTTTTTTTTATAAAACCGTCCCTTATATTATATTTTAAAATAATACTTAGAGAGTAGTTAAGAGAGTTAAAAAGAGGTTATTTAAATTATAAGCTTAAGGTTATATTTATAAGATCCTTATAATAATAAACCTTTTTATATATTATAAATCTCTTAGTTTTATAATTCTTATACGGGTTCTTATTATACTAACTAAGAATATTTATATTTAAAAATCTTTTTTTTAAATTGCGCAGTGCTTTTTTATATTATACTATTAAGCTCGTTCGTTATTTTAATTAATTATATAAGTAGTTACTACGTAAGTATTTTTTTTTACTAATTTAGCTAGTTAATTTTTAATTACGGGCTGGCTATAGGAAAGTTATTTAATAAAAAAGCTATTTAAAGCGATAATAAAAGACTAGTTGCTTAAGTAGTTCTATTAATTAACGTAGTTTAATATAATAAACGTCGACTTTTTATAAGTAATAAAGGGCTACAATTACTCAATTTTATATAATATTTAAAAATTACCTCCTTTTTCGTTTACTTCTATAAGGTTAATTAGTATAAATCTCTTATCCTATATAGTATTAAGAGGTCGTTTTTTTTACGTAATAAGATACCTTACTAATTTATAATAATAGAATTTAACTACTAATTAGTATTAATATCCCTATTATAAAGTAGTTAGTTCGAACTATAAGTTAACAAAGAGATTAATTAAACTATATAAATTTTTATATAAGTATAAAAAAGAGGTTCTAACTATAAGTTAGGCTAGCTATAATAATTATAAATAGGGCCCCTAATTAGCCCCTATATAATTAGCTATATGCCGTAGTTAAATTAGATTTCTAATTTAATACTAACCTTTTCTTTTTTTTATTAATTTACTTATTATAGTTAGAGATATAATTCAACCTTAGGCCCTTTTATTAAGTCGTCTCCTTTTCCTCTTTTTTTTTACTTTTTTTATATAACTTATCTCTCTATTTATATATTAACTTTTCTATTACTTATGAATTACTCTAACCCCTTATTAAGTACTACTTTTATAAAAACGTTAGTGAGGTTATTATTATTATTAATTTAATAAATCTTAAGGATCTTATGCTTTTTATATAATTACTTAAGGATTATAATATTAATTATAAACCTCTTTTCTTTTATCGTTCCTAATTTAATAAAGTATTCGTATAATAAGTAAGAATTAGTATAAATAATTATTAAAATAAATAGAAAGTTAAGTTAATTAGTAATCCTCCTTAGCGTTATTAAAATCGCGTGGGTAAGGTTAATGTTATTAATTATATTATAAACTTTTAATATTAATATATTTCTTATTACTTATTTATTTTTAATTAATAAGTAATAAATAATATTATTATATATAATAAATTCGCTCTTATTTATACTCTTATTACCTAGGATAATAATATACCCTAATTACGAAATAAGGTCGTTATTATTTATAAATAACTTATTAATAAAAATATAAAGTTTATTAATAGTAAGGTTAATTAAGTAGTAAACGAGGCCTCGATTAAGATTTATTTATTATTACTTAAGCTATTTATTAAATACTTCGATATTTCGTTTATTTAGTTCTATAGCTTATGCTACTCTAATATAATTAAAAATTACCTTAAGCTAGTATATATTTATAATATATACCCCCCGCACGAGCTTAGCCTTATACTACTTTTTAATATTAATTACGTTCAGGTTAATAAAAGTAATTTTCTTACCCTACCCCTTTTATTAAAAAATAATAATTTCCCCTTTAATTATAAAAATCCTATTATTAAATATTAATAAGTTATTTATTATAAAGATCTCTTTTAGCTTAGTTACGAAGCCCGCTTTTTAAAGCTCCTTATTTTCTTTTTTTATAAAGTTAATATTAAATAGGCCTAATATATTATTAATTTATATTTTAATAATCCTAAATTAATTACTTTTATATTTAAAAACTAATAAGCACGGGTTATACGTAAATATAATTATTAATAATTAATTAATATAAAAATCGTAATATATAGCCTATTAATAAGTACCCGATTCTACGAGCTTATATAATAATTTAAGTACTTTAATAATCGTACTTTTTAAGTACTTACTAGCTATTTCTTTCGGTAAGTAAGCTAGGATTTTCTTTATAAGCCCTATAACTAATTAAATATAGGCCTAAGTAATATTACGGCTCTAAATTTTATATCCCTTCTTCCGTAGTAATATTATTAATACTATTATTAATCGTTAGCTATAGTACTATACTATAAGTAATTAGGTAAGTAGCGTTACTTTTTTAATATTACTATACCCCTAAATTATATACCTAGGTTTCTTATATAGTTAGGGTATTTCTTTTTTCTTAATTTTACGTATTATTTGTAATTTAAATATATAAAGACCTTTATATTTCTTAAGGTTATAGAAGATAAATTAATAAACCCCTCGATTATATAGAGTATTTATTTTAATAAGATCTAATCCCTTATACAGCTTTTTAGTAATTATAATAATACTTTCCTTACGTAATTTAACTACTAGCTCGAAATCGGCTTTTTTTTTATTATATAATAAGTATTAAATACCTCGTTATTAGTAATAAATTATTACATTAGGGCTTATTATTATATTTTTTTATAACGTCTTACTAATAATATTAGTACCCTTTTAGTAATTTCCTTTTCCTCGTTATTTATTAATATTACTATAACAATTTTATTAAAAATAATTTCTTATACTTTTATTATAGGTTATATTATTTCCCTTAGCTTTTTTTTTTTATAAATTAGAAATTATTTTAATAAGATCTATATAATATAGTTTAATTATTATAATTAATACCTCGAGTAGCTAGTTATAATCTTTTATAACTATATAAAACTACTTATTAATAAAAGTTAATTTATATAGCTTAGTTTATTACTAAGTAATTTCGTACTATACTTATATATCCGAATTTAGGAATATATTTAAATTAGCCTTTATATTAGGCCTATTGTGCGTAGTAATTACTTTATTAACTTACTTTTTTATATTTAATTTATATAATACCCGTATTATTTTTTTAATTACTTAGGCTCGTTAGCTTATATTTAGTAATAGTAGCGAGGCTAAGGTCGTTCTTAAATATACTCTAAATATTAATAGTATTAATATAAGCTTATTAGGCCCTATAGTATTATTATAATACTTAAGTACTATCTAAAAGTATTCGTTATTAATAGAATTAGGATTTTCTTTTTTAATAATTCTAAACGCCCTTTTTAGCTACTAGTATACTCTTTTTACTTTTTTAATACTATAGTGCGCTTCTATAAGTATAACTTTTAGCTATATACTATAGGCCGTCGCATTTTTCTTAAATTCTATTAACTTAAAACTCGTATTAACGTCGGTTTTAATATTATTTAATAGTCCTTAATATATATTAATTTAGTATTTTTATAAAGCTACTTATACTCTTTTTATTTATAAATCCTATAAGAATTGCCCTATTTAAAATAATATAGCCTTATTAATTATATATAAAACCGGTCGACTATTTAAATATAAAATATTAATAATAATTTCTTAATTAAAATTAAGCTTATTATATAATTTAAATTTAAATCTGCGTAGGCTTTGCGTATTTATTTAATATTAATAATATACTTTTATTAACTACTTTAATACCTTTATTTTAATATTATTATTACTTAATTACTTTAAGAAGCTATATAGCCTTATAACTAATAAGTACCCGAATCTTTAGTATAATTATCTAAGCTTATTTTTTATTAAGTAATTAATTAACTTCGTATTATTAAGAAGCTTTATAAATATATACCCCTATCGTTATTTAACTATTTCGAAATACTTATTACTAAAGATTCTATTCTTCGTATTTTTAAATATAATACTTAGTTAATTTATATCTTTTAAATATAAGAGAAATGGGGTATTAACGGGTAAAATATAGAAAGTTATTATTCCGAAGTGCGTCTCTATTTCTACTATACTTAGGGCGACGATTTCTTTACCTAGGCCGAAGCTAATTTTTATAATACTTACTATTAACGTATTAAGTATTACTAATACGATTTTTTATAGTACTTAGAATTACCCCTTTTTTTTTATTAATTATTATAATACCCTAGTATTTAGGATAATCTTATAGAAATTATCTAGGCCGTACTTTTTACTTATATAAAATGCTTATATAAGCTTAGTATTTAAGTAATTTAAGTAATATAAAAAAGGCCCCTCTAGTTACCTTTAGAATTACTTAGTACTATATTTCTTTTTTTTAAATATTAAAAGAGGTAGTATTTTCTCTTTAAACGTTAAGAAAATAGAATTTTATACTATTAAATTCGTCCTTTTATTTACCTCTATATCTATTATCTAAAGGACTTTCCCTTATTATTTATAAATAAAAGCCTATTTATTTAGAGCTTTTACTATTTTTTATTTATTTAGCCTCGTATATCCTTTAAATATTAATAAAGTAAAAAAGGAGTAGTTAATATTATTAATTTTATTATAATTTAATTTATTAATATAGGGGGCGAGATCTTTTTTATTTTCTAAATTTCTTATAGGGGGCGGATATTTTAAGTTATTACTATAGTTATTATTACTAAGTTCCGTACCCCTAGATCTACCTTTATATATAATAAAGAATTAGCTAAACTAATAAGGGCTAGTTTTATTATTTACTACTCTTAATTTTTTATACTATTTATATAATTTAGTACGCTCTTTTTTAGAGTAGTTACTTAACTAATATCTATTTTTTTTATAAATAAAATATTACTTTTTTTATTACCCTATTTATAAGTTAAATCTCTACTTATTTAATAAATCTAGGCCTCTTTACTAACAATTACTATACTTAGTCTCTTTTTTTTTTTATTATATTTCTAGTTAACTTAATACTATTAATAAAGGCCGTTATATACTTATAAGTATATTTAGTATAGTATTCTTATTTTAATATTAAAACTAAATCTTAGCCTCGAGTAGAGCGTTTTATAATTTTTAGGCGCTTAGTATAAGGTTATTTTTATTTTTAATATATGCTAAATTATAGTATAGAAATATCTAACTTTCTATTTATTAATCCTTTTATTTAACTAGGTTTTTACTAGCTTATTAATTTAATTAATAAGCTCTTTAAGGATTTTTACTCGTAATTTACCCTTTATTATCCTAGCTATAAATATAAAAGAAATTATTTATAGCTTAGATAGGAGCTTTAAATTTTTATTATAGGTCTCGAAATAACTTTAGATTATATTAATAATACTAAAAAAGTCGTTCTAATTAAAATTACGTACTATTTTATAATAATAATTAAAAGCTTTACTTACGAGTATACTATTAATTACTAAATAGTACTAATATTCCCTAATCCCGACTTTTTTATAATAGTTATAAAATATTATTAGGGTTTTTTATAAAACTTTATACTTCCCCCTAGAGTATAATTTCTCTTTTAAAAAGACTTTTTTAAAATTTATAAATTACTTTATATTTATTACTATATTTTTAGTATTTATATACGATCCCTGCGTTATTATGTATTATTAGTAACCTTAAGTTATTTATTTCTTTTTTTATTAGCTAATTAGTACCGAATTTTATATTAATAATAGCAACGAGTTATAGATCAAAATAAGTAAAATTATTAATTATCGTACGTTTAGTATTATATTTTATTTTTATATATCTTTTTACGATAATAAATTATTATTAGTAATTATAGAAAGGAAATTTAGGTTATTTACCCTTTTTTTAAACTTATTAAAATAATTATACGCTCTATTAACCTACGCCTAGTTCTATAGTATAAATTCCTTTTTTATAATCGTTATTATTAGGATTTTATATAGTTCTTATAATTATAACTGCACTAATAATACCCCTTATTTATAAAGGAATTTATTAATTACTTTTATAATTCCTAAGCTTATGCTTATAAACTATTTATCTAGCTAGTAGCTAAGGTTATTTATAATTTTATAAAATAAGGGTTACCCCTATAGCCCCTTTTTTTTTATAAACCTTAGTTAAATAGATTAATACTACGTTAATTTACTTATTATTAAGCTAATTTACGATCTTATATATTTACGTTCTTTAATAATTTAGGTTAATATTTACTTATTTATAAAGGATTAGGATTTTATTTAGGATTAGGTTTTTTTTTCTTTTCTTTTACCCTAACTTATTAAGGGTCGTACTCTAACTTATACCTATATTAGTAATTATTAACGTATTTAATCTTAATAAAAATATACTTAATCTATGCGCTAATTATAATAAATCCGTATTTTTATTATTTAATAAATTTATTAAGGTCTAAGCGATTCTCACTTCTTCTTATTACCTTACTACTACTCTCGTTTTTATTATTTTTAATAATTACTACTACTTTTCTAAATTATTAACTATTATACTTACTAAGATCCTCTTTTTTATTTAATATAAAAAGGTAGGTTTTAATAGTTCTTTTTTTAATAATAGTAATAAATATTTATATTATTATAAGAAAATATAATAATTAGTTTTAAGATTTTTATTAATTATTAATTTCTACTATTTCGTACCTTTTTAACCTCTTAAGCCTTATATTCTCCGTAATTTTTAAATTACTTCTTTCCTTAACCTACTTCTTTTAAAGTAGTATTTTAAAAAAATAGTTAGAAATAGATACTAACTAGTTTATAAAAGAGCCGGATAGGTTATTAAGAGCTAAATAAGTAATTAAGTATAGTTAGTAAAATTAAGCCCTCTTTTTTATAAAATCGAGGACTTAAAGAACTTATTAAAAATACTTATTACTTCGTTACTTATACTAAGTAGGGTTAATTACTTTAGAAACTTTTTTTCTAACTACTTCTTAATACCCTATTTTATATTTTTTAAGTAGTTTTTTTTATAGCTTAATTATTATTAAGTAATTATTACTTATTAATAAACTTTTTTATTACTTAGTTAATTTTTTAAAATTAATAAATTTATACTAAGAATTAGTATAAAAAAAAAGCTTTTTAGCGGCCCTTTAGAGGATTTTTTTTTTTTCCCTTAGATCCTTATTTTTTTATCCTTTTTTTAAGTTATTTATAATTTTAATAAGAGGTTATAAAACTATTTTAAGGTAGCTACTTTTTTTTTAAGTTAATTTCTAAGATTTATAATATTTTTAATACGATATTATTAAGGCCTCTAGATCCCCTTCTCTTTTATAAAACTATCCCTTATATTATATTTTAAAATAATACTTAAGGAGTAATTAAAAGAGCTAAGAAGAGGTTATTTAAATTACGGGCTTAAGGTCGTATTTATAAGATCTTTATAATAATAAACCTTTTTATATATTATAAATTTCTTAGTTTTATAATTTTTATATAAGTTCTTATTATATTAACTAAGAATATTTATATTTAGAGATCTTTTTTTTAAATTGCGCAGTACTTTTTTATATTATATTATTAAGCTCGTTTATTACTCTAATTAATTATATAAGTAGTTACTACGTAGGTATTTCTTTTTACTAATCTAACTAATTAATTTTTAATTACGGGCCGGTTATAAAAAAGTTATTTAGTAAAAAAGCTATTTAAAATAATAATAAAAAACTAGTTACTTAAGTAGTTCTATTAATTAATATAATTTAATATAATAAATATTAACCTCTTATAAATAATAAAGGGCTATAATTATTTAATTCTATATAGTATTTAAAAATTACCTCTTTTTTCGTTTATTTTTATAAAGTTAATTAATACGAATTTCTTATCCCGTGTAGTATTAAGAAGTCGTCTTTTTTATATAACAAGATATTTTACTAATTTATAATAATAGAATTTAATTACTAATTAGTATTAATATTTTTATTATAGGGTAGTTAGTTCGAACTATAGGTTAATAAAGAGATTAATTAAACTATATAAATTTCTATATAGGTATAAAAAGGAGGTTCTAACTGTAAGTTAGGCTAGCTATAATAATCGTAAATAGGGCCCCTAATTGGCCCCTGCGCAGTTGGCCGCATGCCGCGGTCGAATTAGACTTCCAATCCGACAGTTGCCTTGACCGACCCGATTATAAATTCGCAGCGCAAAAACCATGGAGACGCTCGTGCAGCCGACCATTTTCGATTCTTGTATTTAAAAACTCACTATATTTCATGTCGCTTTCGACTTGTGGTCCTTCTTTTTTAATTTGGATGCCTCATTCGTTATAACGATTGTGATTGATCCGCGAGATTTATGTCGCGTATTCCCATCCCCCACTTAAGACGCCTTTAGTAGGAATCCCCCTTCTTTATGTTTCAGTCACTTTCGATGCTCCTGATGTGTGCACTGAAAGCTTTGCTGAGATCAGTCAAAATGCCAAAGTCCACTTGATGGCACACGCGATTTCCCCTTAAGCTAAGGTAATGCGCGTTTGGAAATCCACATGCAGGTACCTACGGCCACAACCAACCAACGGTAAGATCTGGCCAAGAATTAATCCAACAGAGTACCTGAGAAAAGCCAAAGTTCCGAAGGGTCTGACAGGCTGGGGGCCGGGTGCAACGTGTCGCGATTGTGCAACGATCAGGTTAGGTGTCACCGCGGGGGCTTAAATAGGGTGTGCTGCCTGGTGGTGGCTGAGGATCCCTGTCGAAGGCTCTAGAAACTAACCGTAAGCAATGTCGTGGTCCGAATCCCTTCAAACTTTGGTTGAGGCAGAGTAGGCAACAGGCCCCCGCTAACGGTGGCACAGCTTAGGATTGCGAGTATAAATGCCAGATGATACTTCTCCCCAGAACTCAATATTGCCTAGGTACTATTGTCCTGGAGATCCAACCTTCGTAACGCTCGTTGAGACCATTTGCAAAAGGTCGCCCGATTAGATCTAAGAGGGTTAAATCCGCGGAGACGCCATTCCTCAAAGCATTCACTTGATCCTATTATCGTTAAAATTATGGTGTCTTTCAAAGCCGACGAAACCCCGGTGGACGATCCGCCGTTCAAAGGCCAGAGACCGGCCCCACAATCGGGACCTTCTACGGCCTGGTCCGGCCCACCAGGCAAGGCTAATATCCTCACCCGCCAATTCGCCGCCCTTCCCCTCATCGCACTTCTCTACACCGCCGCCGTACCATTCACACCGGTGGTATGGGTTCTCAAAATTGACGGGAGTTCCCTTTTCGACCGCCTCTTTGCCGGGATCATCATGTTATCGGCCTGCTACTTCCAGTGGCGTATCGCAGGGCTGAGATCGCCTCTTGCCGTCTTTCTTCCGGGCCCTAGCAACACAACTATTCGGAACGGACGAATCGAAACTGGGTCGGGCATGGGATTTGTGTGGCATCCCAGCAACTACTGGCCCTATGTCATCTGTGAGGCAATGCTCTTGGGCGTTGCCGAGTTTGGCGGAAACGAGTTGGTGAGACGAGGCATCGTTTGCAGCATCATTGCCGTGTTGTGGCTGGTTGGGTATCACGCAACTCCCGAGTCTACGAGACGATGGGCTTATGAGAATGTCAAGGGTTGGCTCTTCTGGATGGTTTTGGATGAGATGATGCGTGTTGGGGGAAGGAGTTACAGCGGACGCCGTCGGAGATGAGGTGGATAGCCCAGAGCTTTCCATCTCGAGTAGTATCAGTCGGTCGTCAAGTCAGGGAGTAGAATCTCTATAAATGAAGTACCGCAAAGTATCTCACTTACGTATGAAATACCAGGTGAATGATCTCAGTCGAAACCTTATCGGACAATAAAGAGTGACAGCTTTCGAAATGTTCCGGAGGCAATTATTTCGTCGCTCACTTGGCGGAAAAGTACCCAAAATCAAAATGCATGTATCCAGATTTGTAATTATAGGTGTGTTGCAATGAGCAATAGTGCAGATATGGGGGCTCGCTTTCGGGTGCTTACATAAACTGGCCGGGTCGCATCCGTGCCGAGATTGAGAATCCACATGTCGGCCTACCCCGCCACCTAAATCCGATTACCCCAACCGAGCCGTGGCGGTTCCTGGATTTCATCTCGTAAAACCCCCACACCCGTTAATCGATTGCAGTTACGGAGTACTCCGTACGAACCATCTTACAACTTCCCATTGAGCTTGTTCAACCAAGCAATCTGATTGCCTTAACTCTCGCATTCGAAAAGCTTGCATCTGAGATACTGTCGTATTGGATCGTTGGGCACGACCGAGCATCCCGAAAGTCACCCGGCAAGAGCCCCATGTGGTTACTGATCAGCGCGTCCAAGTGGACATGGACTCTTTCCTGAAGCAGCAGGTGCCATTGCACAAGGGCAACGACGAGATTAAGACTTCTTGGCAAACCGCAAGTCACTCTCTCTCTCGTAAAGAGCAAAACGATACATCAATGAAGGTCCGCAATGAGATAACGTTGGGGCGGGGGAGGAACGTTCATGAGGTCAGAGATGCAAGGTCGGTACTACCTCATTGACCGCGTCGCGTTTGCTGTCCAAGTACTTATCTATCGCCAGTCTGCCCCGTCGCCTGCTCTCTTCTCTTGCCTTGCTGGCTTCCGTGAGCATCTGCTGGTGGCTGGTTCGAACGTCACCGCTCAACTTTCATTCCATCTTGGGCGACATGCAGTTTCGCGATGGGAACAGTGGCTTCCAGGCCGTCTTGGGAGCCACCCTCGGTGCCTTCATCGCCGGCCCAGTTGCTGCGGCGTCGGACAGCCCGTACACGCCTTTCGTTCCGATTGATCCCCAGGACTGGGTCAATCCGGACAACATGACATGGGGTGACTTCATTCCACCACCAGGCACCAATTGGTCGGACCCGGCGCGCAAGGGATCCAGCCGCAACTTCGACATCGCCCTGGTCGTCGTCGACTACCCCGATAGACCGTTCGTCATCACTCAGCCGGCGCACTCGACCATCTTCAACAACCCTCAGCCTGCAGGTGCTAACATCCCCCGGGAGAACGTTCCAACCTTCTACCGCGACCTCCTCAATACGCCGAATGAGCTGAATAATGGGCACACTCTTCACGAGTACTGGATGGAGGACTCGGTCGGCCGCTTCGGAGTCGATCTGACCGCCTTTGGTGCTTACCAGCTCTCTGGCAACGGCTATCAATACGGGATTGATGGCGGCTTTAACCCAGGTGCCTGTCCCGAGGGAGAGACTTGCGACCTGAACATTCGCACCGATGCGCTCGCCGCTTGGCGTGCCGAGGTCGGAAACGCCACTGCCGATGCCTTTGAGCTGGTCTTCATCCTCTCTGCCGGTCAAGACGAATCCTCAACATGGCAAGAGTTTGGCGAGATGAAGTTCAATAGTCCCGAAGACGTACCCGATGAGTTCGGCCCCCCGAAAAAGGGAAACAGCTCCCAGACCAACTATGCGCGCACACGTTACGTTCCTTGGACCTCCTGGGCGGCGGCATCGACACTCTGGCCCAACGCCGGTGGTGGCTCGTCTACTCAAGGCGAGAGCTCTGGCATGGCTGTCTACGCCCACGAGCTGAGCCACTTGCTCGATATCGGCGATAACTACAATAACCCGTATGGTCTTCCCCTGCGCAGAGCATACACCGGGCCGTGGTCCATGATGTCGCGCGGCTCTTTCAACGGCCCCGGCGGTCCCCATACCCGTTGGCAGATCCCTGCGCTAAAGGGTGCGTCGATGGGCTCGTTGCATACTTTGCGCGACAAGTTCCAGCTCGGACTGATTGACAAGACTGATATCCTGTGGCTGTCTCGCGAAGGGCTGGCAACCTCTGGAGTTGCTGTTGCCAACCTGGTTGCTCGGTCCGTCGATCCGGGCGATGGATTGATGGGTGTCCGCATTATCATGGATGGCGACCGATCCCCGGCATGTAACATCACGACCGAAGTGCTCTGCGACGGCGGTAGCTGGGATAACTACGACATCGAAGTTGTAGACCGCATGGGATCAGACTCTTTCCAGCCGGATTCTGGTGTCTTGCTCAGCAAGTCCAAGAATGTCGACAACCAGCCCTTCCAGTGGGTTATCGACGCAAACCCAGAGGACATTGAGCTCATTGACTTTTACCGGCCCAACGGCTCCGTGGCGATGATCACCCTCGGCGACTATCGTCAGCTCGCTGACGCGCTCTTCCACGCAGGCACGAACTCTGGCAGCGAGTTTGAGTTTATCGATGTGCCCAACAGTTTGCACTTCTACATCGTCGACCGTCACCGCGATGATGAGGGTATCCTCTCATACACTGTCGCTATCCGCTCTCTGACGGGCGAAGGCGGCGCGAGCACCCACGACGTCTCGCTGGAGAATGGCGCCGTGACGGGCGCCAAGAACGGCACGGCTGCTACCCAGGGCGTGACGTGCTCGTTCCAGCTGACCAATAGTGGCACCTACGTCGCCGTCGACCCTGATGCGGCCCAGCACCCTGAGGATGTCTCCGCCTTCCTAGGTTCAGACGTCTACAGGCTGAGCGCCGAAGTTGAGGGTACCGGCTGGCGGGTGGATTTGCCCAATGCTCTCGTCACGGCCAAGTTCGGCGAGATTAAGACGGCGTACGTTTCGGTTGGCGCCGCGTCCGATGCGGCGAGCACGGCGGTGGTGACGCTCAAGGCGACGTCGGAGTCCGATCCGTCTGTAGCTGCAACGGCGCAGTGCCAAGTGACTAAGTCATGAGGCTCCGACTTGCGGAGTGGAAAACACACATACCGGCATGCTTACCTTGTCGAACATCGTCAATCGATTACGTACTTAAGTACCTAATAAGTCTTTCTTAAAGCTTCTCATTCTCCTGCATGATCGAGGCCCGCCAACGTGGGGTTTCTGCCGTGACTCGATGGAATGTAGTCCCGCTGCGGGGCCGCTTAGGGCTAATGAGCCCACTCTCACGCTCAAAACTTCATCAAATCATCACGATCAATCGCCCAGATCGTCTAGTTGGTTAGGATGATACGTTGTGGTTCTTCTATACAGCGATCCGTGTTGACGGCGGTTCGAATCCGCCTCTGGGCATTGAATTCTTTTATCGTTTGGTGATGTTGCGATGATTGCTTTTTTGCAGATTTTGCCGACAGACCAGGTGTTGGAGGTGCATAATTGGAGATGGTGTGAGACCTCGTGTGAGAGTGAGCTGTGTGTGGTAAGCGGGTTGCTAACATAAACGAGAACGCTGCTGTCAAACGTAGTCTCTTTTTGGTCAACTGGTTGACAAGAAGTCCGCAGAAAACCAGCAAGTAAAGCTTTATTAACTTGCTTCTTCTATGTAGGTACATAGGTACTAAGTAGTGTATCATATGTGCAGTAAGGTAGTAGGTTGAAGTATTGGAAATAGCATTTGGGTTTCGCGTCCCTAAGTGCCCCTCATTGTACGTTCCCATTCCTTCTCGATACAGCAATTTAGGTATTCGCCGCGGGATCATATAGGTCGGCTCATGACGTGCGCAACCTCCAAACTCGCACCATCCCCGCCGCCCCCGGGTCTGGCGCCGGCAGCGGACCTGTTCACCGCGAACCCTGAAGCTTTCGGACGTCATTGCTAACTCGGAAAGTATGTCAAGTCAACCTAATTCATTCCATCAGACCCAATTGACTCTAATTCAACAGGGTCTAAGTAACTGAGCTCTCGCTGGTATCAAGCGCACCATGCCACCCACGGGGAGCTTCAGCGAAATACCCACAATAGACCTCTCCCTCGCCCAAGACCCCGCAACAGAGGCGGATTTACTCGCCCATCTGCGCCACGCTCTCACCAACGTCGGCTTCTTGTACATCATCAACCACGGAGTCCCCGAAAAGACTATTTCTGATGTCGTCGGCGCACTTCCAAAGTTATTCGCGCTCCCGCCCGAAGCAAAATCCGAGATCGAGCTAAGCAATTCCCCGCACTTTCTGGGATACAGCGGTGATGGCGCGGAGACGACGGCGGGGAAGAGCGATCGGAGGGAACAGGTCGAGTTTGCTACGGAGTTACCGAGCGGGCTGGAGGAGGGTCTGCCGCTGAGAGAACGGCTTCGTGGGCCGAATCAGGTGAGAATATATATTTCATGGCTGTCTTTGCTGCCCCATCTCTTGGGCTAGTTTTCTGATCTACCCGTCGCAGTGGCCGTCTTCATACCCAGCGCTGCGTCCTATTGTTGAATCGTACATATCGGAAATGACAGATTTGGGAAACCGCTTCCTCATCTTGGTAGCCAAAGCACTCTCTCTCCCGCCAGAGACTTTCCTCTCCTATCTCTCGGACCAACACCGCCTGAAACTAGTTCACTACCCCGGCCTCCCGGAAAACGAAGCAGGCGGCCAAGGCGTGGGTCCACACAAGGACTCGTCCGGGTGGTGGACCTTCCTCCTGCAAGCCTCGCCGCCGCATATTAAGGGCTTACAAGCTCTCAACAAGACGGGCGAATGGATCGACGTACCAGTACTCCCGGGCTCCTTTGTTGTCAATATCGGCCAGGCGTTTGAGGTGGTGACGAACGGGGTGTGCAAGGCTACCACTCACCGCGTGCTGTCTGGGCATCTTGAGAGGTTCAGCGTCCCGTTTTTCCAGGGGGTGAGGAGGGATCTTACTAAGGAGGAGGCGGTGGGGTCTCTGAGGGAGCATTTTGCGAGGCCTGAGATCAGGGGTTTGGTGTCGGAGTCTGAGGAGGGGAGGGAGATTGATTCGGCGTTTTTGAAGGGGAAATATGAGACTTGGGGGGACAGCCAGTTGAGAACGAAGGTTAGGAGTCATAGGGATGTTGGGAGGAAGTTTTACGCGGATGTGTTTGAGACGTATGTCAATGATGATTGAGGACGGTTCACGTTAAGCACCAAACTACAATGTCCATATCAAGTTCAATACTCCTTTTTCCCATGTCCAACAACTCTTTATTCACCTCCATGTACCTTCAGTCGTAATACTTGGCCTTCACCCCTTTCACAATTTCCTGTTCGGAGACCTCGCTTCTTGCTTGGCTACGATTTACGCCCGCCCTGACGCGAGCCTTCACCCATTCACCAGCTGTGATTCCAGCCACAGCCGCATTCCCATTAGAATTGTAGCCCAGCCTTTGGAGAACTTTGCTTTGAACCGGTCTCAGTTCGAGACTATCTTCAGGCCGCACGAAGTACAGTACACCTAGGCGATCGATCCCCGCCTGATCTGGGGGTGGGGCGACGACGCGATGAATGCTGCTTTTCAGGAACCCATTACTCAGAAACTCTAGCGCGTCGGCCACGTTCACAGTGATGCTACCGTTGTATGGTTTGACCCTATTTGGTATTAATATGGTTACCACAAGAAATATGCGAGATATTAACCTACCACTTCCAGTTGCCATCTTTGCCTCGCACCTGGAGAGCTGCAACAGGCTGCCTGAACAGCAAAGTCAGACTCCCAAAGTCAGTGTGGCCTTTGACCCAAACGTTTTCCAGTCTTTCGTTGGTCTTCACATCTCGCGCGTGGTACTTCATGTATCTCAAGTGACAGTCCGACAATGCCTCATCATAACGATGGCGGGCAGCGAAGTGGTCTTCGGGTAGCTCCAGTATGATTGCAAACAGCGTCAGTAGCCGGTTCACAATTTCGTTGTGAATATGACGTGCGAAATGTTCAATTTCTGCTCTGTTTTTTTCGATCACCTCGGGTTGTGGGCGCTCGTAGGCAGGGATGAACTTCGGGATGTTGAAGATCTCGGTGTTGTCAAAGACTCCGGGCCGGATTTCCTGGATCACGAGATTCAGCATGAGGAAAATGACGAGAACCATTTCCATAACAACAATTCGAACACTCACCCTTAGGCCAAGCGGTTTGTACCCATTATAACCGCCGTTTTCTAGGTCGGCACGATACTTGAGCTTTTCTTCGGTGGGTAGTTCGAAGACGGACTTTCCTATCGCGAATTGGCGATCGACGTCTCCTTGACTCAAACCAAAATTGACAATGTAGAAGAATCCAATGGTTTGAATGGCATCAAAGAGCTGTTTTGCGAGAGCTTCTTTGCCACCCGGCTGGTCAAACTTTGAAAGATCCAGTGTAACTAAGTCTGCCCACTCAACTACGGAAATATTCCAATAAGCTTCATATTTGATAGCAAATATTGACTCCTCGTATGCTCACGCTCGTACTTGGTCTCTGGGACCTGGTGGTATACGGGAAGAGTGGAACTCTCATAATTGTGACGCACTGGGTTTGTTTGCACCGTTGCAGCCATTGCTGGAGTCGAAGCTGAACTTTTGAGCAGTTATTGATGCTACTGACGTGGATGCAGAGTCCACCATCTAGACTTTCATAAGTTCGCGACTCCACACGACACCGAAACATTCATTATCTTATGTGCCACAAACGACGCATCTCCGCACTCGGCCTCTCTGATATTATTAGCGTGAGATGCCCGTATCTCGCCATCGCGGGGTATGATTGCGAATGCAAGGATCTTCGACGGACTTCGTCCGCTTACTTAGTTGAACAGCACTGTCATCAGTGAATTGCCCAATGATCATAATAGATACCCCAGCAGCCCGTCAAAGCCCCCCACGAAAGGATTCTCAGGAAGAGATCAAGAAGCAAAGACTTATCGCGGAAGGCTCTCCCGGGCTCAAATGATGCTACTTGTCTCCTCTTGGCACACTTGAGACAATCCATGCATATGTCTACATGTGGCCAGTAATGGTGCACGACACCCCCGTTATCTTCATTGCTCGCGATTTCGGGAAAGATGACATGATCGGTAGATGAATCCAGGCTCGGCTTATTTCCGTCAGACTTTTCAGTCTTGTTTGTTGTAAAGTTCTTGGCGACTAGTAAATCGTTTGACCCCAGCCCTCAATAAGTAATATTCAGCAAGCTTCACAAAACCGCGCAATGCCTTTGCGTTTCGAGACTCGGAACCTTGGACGGCCAACCAAGAGATTAGATTCCTCCATCATTTCATAATGGCCGACACGAAGGATATCTCAACCAGGACGAACTCTTTGTCTGGCGGCGGTGGAGCCAGCAAAGACGGCTTGACATTTGCTCGACGTGGGGAGCAAATCGACGAATCGATCAGCGGAGATGTTTCTGGCTTTGATGCCGAGAGAATGAGAGCCAGGTCTCTGCTCACAGCTGATGAGGAGAAGAAGCTCATGCGACGTGTCGACCTGAGGATAATGACAATATGCTCTCTGCTCTTCCTGATGAAGAACATCGACTCTGACAATATTTCGAATGCGAGAATCATGAACAAAGGAACACCAAGGAACATCATGACGCAGCTTAATATGACTTCTGACGAGTACAATCTTTTGACGGTGTTATACTATGTATGTTTGAGCCGCACCTAAGTTACCGAGCTTGCAGCTAATTGGTCCAGGTACCCTACATTGTTCTGGAAGCGCCTTCAAATCTTTTGTTAAAGCGACTCAGACCGAGTGCTTGGCAATCGAGGATAATGATCTCCTGGGGCATTGCGCTTCTCTGCCACGTTCCTGTCACCAACAAAGGCGGTATCTACGCTACCCGATTTCTGCTCGGTGCAGTAAGTCCACTCTTTTTGTGGGATCTCATCAAAGCTACCGACATTTCTAACAATGCATAGTTCGAAGCAGGAATGTTTCCTGGAGTCATACTCCAGATGACCTATTGGTAAGCTTTGCCTAGCAGCTTTACCAGTCGATTGATTGAATAACTCCTCGGCAGGTACAGACCGGACGAGATGTCGATTCGGCTGCTTTACTTTTGTGAGTAACCCCTTAGTCGATTCTCATCGCCGGGCGAAATTTTTAACAAACGAGGAAGATGTCCTCGGTAATCTCTCCGGAATCTTCAGCGGTATTCTCGCGTTTGCCTTCGATACTGTCTCCGGATCAAGAGGGTTGTCAGGGTGGCAGTGGTAAGACATCACTGAAAATGGGCTTCCTGAAAGCTGACAGCGGAATCGCATAGGCTATTCCTCGTGGAAGGGCTCATTACTCTCGTTTTAGGGACTGCGGTTTATTTCCTCCTGCCTGACTGTCAGTTCGAGCTCCTTTGAACCTGCTACCGATTGTTATAATTCTAACAATGTCTTGTGCTAGTCCCTCCCACTGCGAAGTGGCTGACTGAAAAGGAGAAAGCCTTTATCCAAGCACGACTTCCACCCAATGCCCCAAGAGCTGAAGAGATGAACTTCAATTTCAGCGAAATTGTGGACTCTCTGAAAGATCGACGTCTTTGGCTCTTCACTCTCATTTGGGCCACATTTACTGTCGGTACATCTGGTGTCCGTTTCTATCAGCCAACGGTCATTGCCAATCTTGGGTTTACAACCATAGCCCGAGCTCAGTTACTCAACTTGCCAATCTCGCTCTTGTCCATCTTTGTCATCGGAGTAACGGGATTTTTTGCTGACAAAGGAACCGTGCCGCGGCCACTCTACCCCTTGGGCGTTTTCGCTGTCGTGATCGCGTGTTACGGAGTGTTGGTCGCCTACCCGTCCAATGGCGCCGTCTATGCCGCAACGCTCGTCGGCAACGCTTTTACGTCCGCCTTCTTCCCTCTCATGTGGCCTTGGCGCGTCCAGACCACTTCACGAGCTACAGGTTCGGCCTTCAGCATCGGGTTTGTCAACAGCTACGGTCAAATCGGAGGTGCTATTGGGCCTCAGATCTTCAGGTCAAAGTATGCGCCGCGTTATCAGACAAGTTTCGCAGCAGCAATGGCTCTGGTTGGGTGCTGTGCCATTGTTACGCTGATTACCTGGTGGGCTACGAGGAAGACGGAGTCCGATACTCGGCGTCTGAAAAGAGCTCGAATTGGTGCCGAGAGGGATGGTTTGGCTGTGTTGAATGATGTCGTGGACCAGGATCTGAATAAAAAGCGATCCAATGACGAAGAAAGCGCCTAAAGCAGCCTAGAAATTCTCGTCCTGCAGCGCGACACCTAGCGTATGAGCCGAGGTGGCTTTGAAACCCCGTCTTAAGCAGTAGCAAGAATGCTGCTTCGCCGGCTGAAAGACCTTTTTATCAATTTGACTGGTAGCGACACTTGAGCTCACTTAACGTCTCTTTGTATTCTTCCGCAGCTACAAAATCTGTACAACTACAATAATAGAACACTTATATACGCTCAATGGTTTAAAAAAATCTAATCCTTCTTGCTCTTATGTGCCAAGGTTGAGCCCTAAGAGATGTTTGAGTTTCTGCAAGGCCAATCATCTGAAATGTCGTCAGACCGGGGACCGATTCGATATCGACGACGTTGACTCCAGAGACAAGTGCCGAGCCTTTGGTGCACTGGCCCTCTTTGGCGACGGAATCATTTCAGTGGTTGATCCAGACCTTTCGTCAGATCTACGTGAGAGCGTTCTGATCTTTGAAAAGGTGCATCTCCAGAGTTGACTTGCGCTAGGCATACAGGCGACAAAAACACCAACATCAAGTTCCGCAAGAGACCAGACATAGACCCACAAGGCCTCAGCTGAGAGAGTCAAATATGAGTTTGGATCGTTCCTGGGAACGAAGATGGAAAGAATGATTAGGATGGAGCTTACAAGTGATGTTATTGGCGGTCGCAAAGTGAACCAAGACTTGAATCCTGAGAGCGCTGATTGCGGTGAGGCTGATTTGACATGATCAGCAATCTGAATACATTTCCTCCCACGGTGGAACTTACAATAATCCAACAGAAAACATCAAGATGACCCCTAATTTCTTCTTGAATCCGAGATTCAGTTTATAAAGCTGTGTGAGTGGCAGGGCCAGCATCCAAATATCCAAGAGGATGTTGAAGCCAACGTGAGTCAAGACGAGCTTATTGAAGTCCATGCAAACGCCTGCTTGTTCTCCATCCCATCCAAGCCAGTATTTGTTGAGTGGGCGACATTGAGTGAACGTGAGAATGAGGTACAAGAATAACAACAAAGCGTTGAAACCTTGTGTAGCCCATAATACTCGGCGAAAGCGAACAGATGGAAAAATACGGAGGTAGAAGAATAAGATGGACGCTTTGATGGTACTCAAGCCAGTGATGTAGAAGATCTGGGTACTAAAAAGAATCTAAGCAACGGTTAGTCAAAGTGTCCTAGAAATACCGTACGACCCTCAGGAATTCTGTGTTTTCTTTTCTCCCACGAAATATCCAGTGTTCAGATATTACCTTGAGGAACTCGGTGATTTTATAAGGTTGGAGAGTCCAGATGTCCCTTCCAAGACCAATAGCTAGTACTGCAACCAATGTCAGTCGATTGTAATTTGGGTGGTTGTTAAGTGAGTAGGGTGTGCACTTACATCGATACACAATAGGCACCAAAGCCGTCGCGCATGCCTGTTTGGACATCAGAATCGGTGCAGCGACGTGACAGTCCAGAATCTGACTTACAAAGCCGATGAAGATGCAAACGTCATCAGCGCCCCAAGGAGATGGGTTGACAAATTTGTTCAAGATCCGTATGCACATGAAGATGACTGGTAAGATGAAGAGTGTACCTGTGAGGAATCGGGGTATCGCTGTGTTGTCGGCCAACGGGAAGCCGCAGTTTGCCCACGTCATATTTGCTACGACTTGTATCACTGTTAGAGTCTGAAACTTCTAAAGTAATTTGATTCCATGCTTACTGAGGCCCTCTTTGACTGTGCATCCAGAGTTAACACAAGCCCCAACATTGTCGTTGAAGACCGGGTCGGCGCAGAGACAAGTCTGGTTCAGACCAGTACATGGGGACTGAGGTAGGGCATCAACGATGCAGGTAACCTAGATCTGTTAGCTTGAACCTTGCTGAGACGGGATTCGGACGTTCGTACTGCGCAAGGAGGATAATCGGAGATGCTAGGAATGGCTCCGGCTGCGACGGTGATAATGCAAAGTAGGAAAGTGAGTGCGCCAAACGTCCTCATCTTCACTCAACATTCAGGATTGCTGAAACATCAACGGCTAGTGAAGCCAAATCGAAAGAACGAAGGTTTGGAATATAAGAGCCACAGAGTGCGAAGGATGGGAATCTCAGGGGAACATTCGCGTGGCGACATTCGAGGTTCGCTTCCTTTCATTGAAGCAATGACGAGATTGGTTCCATTACATTACACACAGCGGTTCAGTTGTGAAAGAAAACCATGCTTAACGGGCTTGTGGAATGCGAGCGGCCGCTCCATCGTGCCAGTGGCTCGGCTTGCTTGCGAACGGAAAGATATGCAGCCCGTTTCTCTCAGGCAAAGCCATGTGGCTGTGATCGACCACAGCTGAGGATCTGGACGCGTTTGGACCACCCACTCAATTGGTGGAAGGACCATCGGACTTTTAATCCTTTTCACATGTCTTTGGTCTAGGCGGCATATCATCCGGCTTGGATTGGTGGCGTTCCTGATCTATGCCTAATGCAGGTCCGGCATGTTCAGATCACCCCAGGACGATGATCAAACTTACCATCACTTTGTCAATCCCGTTGACAAAAAGCAACAGTGGAATCTCCTAATTCGTGACAAGGAAGCTCCTCGCAAGCATAAGCATCAAAAGCGTGATAGGATACCTCGGCGAATATGTATTTGTGTGAGCTAATTCTCCTTCAGAATATCGGCAGCCTTTTCAGCTACGGCATACATAGTCGCTTGCAAATGACAGGCTGGAATCAGTGGAATGATACTGGCATCAACCACCCTCAGGCTCTCAACACCGTAGACACGAAGTTGGGGGTCCACAACGCCACCATGCTCCAAAGGTTGCAAACTCGCTGTTCCGCTGGGGTGCGCAAAGCTGGCAAAAAGGGAGTTCCTAATAGCTTCAGCAATGGCCTGGTCAGATGTGACGTTGACACCCGGAGAGATCTCAACGGCCTCCCTAATCGCCAAAGTGGGAGTATCCCAGACTTTGCGGAAATCTTTGACACTGAGGACTGCAATATCGACATCAACGGGATTTTGAAGGGTACCAAAATCGATGATGGGCGGGTTGGCAGGGTCAGGGTTGGTTGAGCTGATCTTGATGGTACCACGAGACAGAGGCTTCTGGAAAGCAATTGCGCCACCAGAGAAGCCTCCGAAGGGGATCTCCAGCACGCCTGCCTCTGGGTTTCGGAACAGTTTGGTGAGAGCCTCACGCTGAGATAGGAAGCCCTCTAGAAGCTCGGGGTGCTCTGAGTAGATCTCCGGAAGGAAGTCGAGCGCGTTCTGGGCTTCGACAGACGCTGACAGAGCTTCATATTCCGGAGTAAGATCCTGGAGAGATCTGAAGATGATATTATTTCCACGAGCGTGAGTGAAGGGCCCAGTTCGATTGGCAAAGTACTCGGCCTCAGCTGCATTGAAGAATGCCGGATCGTTCATGGCCTCGCTCCCAAGCTCAGGAGGGTTACCGTACGTATACAACATCAACATCCATGCGTGATCCTGGTAGTTGCTACCCACACCAGGGAGGTCGGCGACTACATCGACGTCGAGAGACTCCAGCAGCCCAGCTGGGCCGATGCCACTCTGGAGCAGGACTCTCGGCGTCTGAACGCCGCCGGCGGCAAGGACAACTTCCTTCTTTGCCTTCACCAATGTTGTGGCGTTAGTTTCGCGTGAGATGATGTTGACGCCGACAGCTTTCTTATCCTCGAACTCGATCTTTGAAGCATAGTGCTTCACAAGGAGGTTGAGATTTTTGCGAGTTTCGGCGATAGGCTCATAGTATGCTGTTCTCGAGGTCGACCGAGTAAAGTTCTTTGGGTCGTGGTTTTGGGGGAGCTGAGCCAGGCCAACGTTGTTTCCTCCGGCACCGTGGTCATCGAGTACAGGAACGCCAATGTCCTCAATCCAGGCCTTTCTTTGAAGATCTAGGAAGCATTCATGTTAGTTTTGAAATAGAGTCCTGTAAATGTTAGGAGGGGTTCAAGTTTTCGCGTACCTCTGTCGGGCCATTGCCACGAGGGAAAGCCAGCTTGGAGAGGACCATCACCATAGGTGCTCGGGTCGTAACTAAAGTTGTACCTCTCGACATACTCGGGCGGGGGAAGCGTAAATGTAGATGACTGGGGAAAGACGTCAGCACAAGTAGTTCAGCCCTATTTCTACCGTCGGTTTTTGCACACCTTTTTGAAATAGTGGAAGAGGCTGTCCCAATTCCATCCCGGGTTGCCTAGCTCCTCCCACGCGTCGTAGTCGGCTTTCGAGCCGCGATCAAATGCCATGCCATTGACAGTAGAGCCACCTCCAACTACTGTTCCAGTCTGAACACCAGAAGTCCTGTTGTTCAATCCAGGTTGTGGGATGGACAAGAATTGGATCAAATCGTTGGGGTGTAGGTTAGAAGCGTAGTAGGGGATAGCTACGTCCCAGCTGGCGTCGAAGTCTCCATACTCAACAACCAAGACAGTTACTGTTAGAGATGTCGGTTAGCAGCAGGTCAGTCCGCTATTTCAAGAACGCGTCATTCGCTTACCATCCGGGTCTTCGGTGAGTCTATTGGCAACCACAAGGCCACTCAAGCCACCGCCCACAATCACGTAGTCGTAAGAGCTGTGGAGATCTGTCGTGTTTCTCTTGGCGAACTTGGCAGCCGCTGGCACAGCAATTGCAAGCTGGACTTGGCCCAAGACAAGGGCGATCCAAGCTGCTGCTTTCAGACCACGAATGATGACCATTGCACAAACTCGAGAAAGTCGGCAGGTTGAATGACGAGACGCACAACAATCGAAAGAGAAGCTTTCTCAGGACTAGAGGGTCGTTTCCAATCATTTAAAGGCTCAGACCCAACGGACTGCTGTCAACACATCCTAGTTCATTGCCTTCGGGCTACTGCACAAACATCGCCTAGTCCAATTGATCGCATGTTGTTCAACGGTGCGCTTCTGCGCGAGACCCCGCCAGGCCCAACAGCCCTTGCCGTCGACGGGTCTTTAGCAAGGATTATTCAAGTGCAGTGTGCAAAAAGTCGGGGAGCGGCGGATGTGGCAAAGCAATCCCATGCAATGGGTTTCTGTCCCGCAGTCCTAGGCGTTCCCATAGGGCAGGTCGCAAATGGAATATCACGGCCCCAGCGTGACACCCCGGACGACACATGGGTTAGAATCAACAGAAACCAGGGCCCGACCGGCCGGTGGGACGGCCCTTGTTCTCCAAGTTGCCACATTATCCAGCCGATGTTACGCTGTCTGCCATTCTTCTCGAAGGTGTAAGCACTAAGGATATTAACTCGCCTGTCTTTGATTTTGCCATTTAAGACTGCGATGTTTAACCACTATCCCCAATTGAATTGATCAAAGAAGCCAAGGTAGTAGTGGGGTCTTGATTGTCGTATACGAGATTAGTGCTACGAATCTATAGTTTTGTACACACGATGTACTTTGCAGTTGAAGTGGTCTCTCGCAAGCTCTATGGAGACTTCGCTAATATTCGTCTAAGATTCCCTTATGACACTCATGCCGTCCCCAAGGACGTTCTCAATAGTAATTCAACAGTTGGTCAGTGAGCCGCGGTCAGCACCGCTAACCTGATAGATGCTGCCTCCGATCCTTCCTGGCGGTTTCATGCGAACAGTTACATTTCCAAGAGCTTGAGTAAGGCAAGGCTGTTATGTATATTGATCCCTCCATGCCGGCATGGTGTCTAAGCGTACACCTGGCAAGGCCTATGGAGCCTAATGGTCACTTGTTCAATCTCAGCCGCCAGTATCTACTTTGACTACGCGTGGGAATGTTAGGGCACCCCGCACGGGGACGCCAGGATCTTATCATATTCAGGCCAAGAGAATGTGAAAAATTCGACGCGTATGAATGTCCAGCCTAGCACTGGGCAGGAACGGTCGTGTACGCAGCTTTTAATGTACGAAGATAAGAGGAAAAACAGCTTTTGAATAAGAAGGAATGTCTGAAAGCGTCACCATGTCGAAAACTTCCACTGCGTGAATTGATGAATTACCTTCCTGTATGACTGGTGTATTATATTCCTTGACCTTCTCAAGGCCATGACCTGAAGGGCTCACATTCAAATTCCGGACAATGCTCCTGGAGTTGAAGAAACAACATCTGATTTCCTCTAATGTACGTAGCCTGCAACCTTTGACCTTAAGGTAAGCTGGGCATGCAATGTTGCGCATTTTACAATGTGATATCATGCCCCAACTACGTAAAATCCCACCTTGCGGTCTAAGCAGATCATATTCTTTTGCGAGTCTCCGGAATTTTCCTTAGAGCTTCCAGCCCTCAAGCTCGGCGGTCTTGTTATATGAGGCAAGGTCAACATAGTGAACCTGACGAGTGCCGTTGCGGCCGAACTGGTCTCCGCTAATGTCAACGAGCGTCTTGGAGGTCTGTGACGTGCCGTTGAGCAGGCCGGGGAACGCGCCGTCCAGCATGCCGACAATATCCGCGGGCGTAAAGAAGTCCAAACCCTTGGCCTCGATCTCCTTCTGGAAGAAGGACACGTATCTGCGGGAATGCTCGACATCGACGGACGGTCCGAAACCCTCGACAGATAGGGCATGACCGGGGATGATGACAGCCGGCTTGAGGTGCTGGATAAAGTCTAGGGTCGAGAGCCAGGTGGAGGTCAGCGCGGGGGAGAGCAAGTCGGCGAGCCAGAGATGGACGGTGTGACTATAGACAGAGTCGCCGGCAATGAGGGTCTTGATGGAGGGTATCCAGAAGAGGGTCTCGTCGATGGTGTCGGCAACCAAAGGACTCAGGAGCTCAATGGGCTCATTCTCGTTGCCAGGCAGGACGAAAAAGGTAAAGTCATAGGGAGTTGGGACAGTGGCCTTTTCGACCACAGCCTCGGCTCCAAGGATGCCGCTCCAGACTTTCAGCTGTAAGGGGGAACTGTGTTAGTGACTCTACTCTTCAAGTTGGAGTTAGAAAGGGAATTGCCCTGATATCACCTTATCCTCGACTTCATTCTCGATTAGGGCCACAGCCTTAGAGTTGGCGTAATACTTTGCTTCGGGAAAGTGAGCTAGGAACGCGGAACCGCTGAGGTAGTGGTCGGGGTGGAAATGTGTGGTAAAGACGGCTACTAGGGGCTTGTCGGTGGTCTTGACCACCCAGGCCGCGAGCTCCTCGGCCTGCGGAACCGCGAGGGGCATGTCGATAAGCAAAGCCGCCTCGGAGCCAATAATCAAGGAAGAGACCATGTCAAGAGACGGGCCTGAACTGATGAAATTCTCGACTTGCAGGACCGAAGAGCACACTGCGCGAACGGCAAGTGCCCGCGAGAGCGCGAGGGTCATGAGGTTGAAAGACTTCATGGTGCCTGTATTCATGGAGCGAAGCGATAACTTCAAGATTGAGAGATGGTTTATTTGGAAGGACGAGTAAGCGTTGTGCAATCCATATTCAGATGGAATTACCTTTTGCTTTAATACTCCAGCGACTGCTTGATATCCTCGTAATTGGCATTATTGCCAAGCTTTATTTTTAATTACATACTGATTGCAGTACGATCCCTGGAGTCACCGATCAAGTGGAAAAATTTTCGTCGAGATGTTCTCTTCACGCGGTTTTCGAGCAGTTGGTCGGACGGGCGCAAAAAAGTGCCGGTTGTACAAATCGAAAAATGGGCACACTTGATCAGAGCCAGTCTAAAGACTTGAGGTTGATGGAGCTTATGCAAGGCAACGCACCCAGATAGTGTGGACCTGCCCCATGCCAAACACTGTCACAAGGATCTCGATAGTCTCATTGCTGACATCCTCTAGAGGTGCACTGGCGAATTTCAAGACATGCTGTGTAGATAGTCAAATTTTCCAGTTTGTTCTATGGTCCAGCTTGGTAATGGCACACCCATCGCCTGGGGTGTTTGCCGCGCAATTGCCACGACACGAATCTTCTATCATGACTCTGTTTTCGTAATCTTCAAGTGACGTAGAGATGGCGGAGGGATTCCGCCATAAAGCCATACGATATAAAGAGACCGAACGAATCCTGGACCCACGATTGTTACTGTCCTCTGCAATTCCTATGAGCTCGATTGCATCTCATATAAGACAGACTTTCCACGGACTCTCGCTACACTGTCAAAATTTACTTCAAAGATACCAGATCTTATCGAATCACAATGGCGCAAAACCAAGCAGTCAAAACTGTTTCCGCTGGAAATGCCCAGGTGGTCGACGTCCTCGTCCCAGGCCTGCCAGCAGCTGACTACCTTCTCGTCAAAACCTCTGCTGTGGCAATCAATCCTACAGACTGGAAACACGTGGAAGCCGCCGACCACGCTGGCTGTGTCGGTAGTTGGGTGGGCTGCGACTATTCCGGCGTCGTGGTCGAAGTTGGGCCTGGTGTCACCAAGGGCTTCAAGAAGGGCGATCGAATTTGCGGCCCAGTTAATGGCTCGTGCGTCTCTGTCTTTTCCTTAAAGAAGTTGAATACGATGTGCTGACAGGGGTAAGGAACGCGTTGAGAGAAGTTGATGGCAGCTTCGCAAGGTACATTGTTGTGAAGAGTGATCTGCAGATTCCCATCCCCGACAACCTTTCTGATGAACAGGCTGCTACCCTCGGCATTGCTATTACCACCGTCGTGCGTACAGCTCAATAATGTTCCTCTTGTAAGATAACAGTGGCTAATGCGAGAAACGTATTCGCTAGGGTCAAGCTCTGTATCAGACGCTCAAGCTTCCACTGCCCACATCGCCCGCCGAAAAGTCTGCGCCTATTTTGATCAACGGTGGAAGCACCGCCATGGGCATTTTTGGCATCCAGTACGCTAAGCTTTCCGGCTTCAGCGTCATCACTACAGCCTCGCCACACAACTTTAACTTTGTCAAGTCGCTCGGCGCTGACATCGTCTTCGACTACCGGATCCCTACCGTGAGCAAGGATATCCGGGAGTATACTCAAAACGACTTAACACTCGCGTGGGATTGCCAGAGCACCGAAGAGTCTGGTATCCTCTGCGCCAAGGCGCTGTCGACCAAGGGCGGCTCGATCGCTAACCTGTTGCCCATCTCAGCCGAGAAGGTGCTGCAAGCCAACCCTCACGTCAAGATCGGGACGAGCTTGTACTACACCGTCTTCGGTGAGCCCTTTGGCTTCTTCCAGACGTATGAGGCCAATGCTCAGGACCTGGAGTTTGGCAAGATGTTTTGGGAGCTGAGTCGTGGACTGCTGGCGAACGGCAAGGTGAAGCCACCCCCTGTGATATTGAACAAAGGCGGCAACGGGCTGCAGGGAGTCTTGGTCGGCTTGCAGGAGTCCAAGTCGGGTAAGGTCAGCGGCGGGAAATTGGTGTACACACTTTGAGAGACGTCGGGTCGATAATGTTGACAATGTACACGTACGAAGTGTAGACGTAGATACTTCAAGTATCTAGGGCGAACGTTATCCGAAGTGCACTTCTTACAGGCGCATGCATCTCTATATCTGGTCTGGTCAAGGACAAACTTCTAGTCTTTCGACGCCCTACTCGGTAAAAAAGAAGATATCTCCAATGCAATCATGGTTTACCTGACTATCTCTATATCGTGGCAATACGTGTCTTGCCTAGACCGTCAACGCCATTGACGTTGGATTCAGCGAGTAAAACTCACTTTCATAAGCAAATTGACAAGCCGACTCCTATGTGGGCAATCCCGTAGCCAAGTTCGCCGTCGACTAGGGCTTTCGCTTACCAAGGACCATGATGTTAATAATTCAAGCTTGTGTTGTGACTTCTACCCATACAGCAGTAGACGGATGTATTATCGTACCGAGGTCGTTACTTTCTGACCACCGGTGTTGACCAGAGTGTATCACCCGTGAGAGTGCTTAGGTTTTCCCTGTCCCCAATGGGTAATTCGAACCCCTCATGAGGCTGTTATGCCTTATCGGTACATCTCTATGGAGTCTGTGTGGACCTCAACATGATGTGCTGCAAACGACTTTCCCTGTAACTCAGAGCTTTACGGCGGAATATTGCCCGATTAAGGTGATCGGCATGATAGTGCTTCCCCCCCCCCAAACGCCACGTGCATCATACTTTGCCTTTTTACAACGGGACATTTACATAGTACATGCACAAGCCGGAGAAAACATCGGAGTAGTGATTAGTAATGTCCTGAAGCAGGAAAATGTGATGGCTTGGACGTCCATTAATTATCCCATCACCTGCGAGATAACGTCGGTACATAGCTACGTACCTATCACGAGGAGAAATAACAAATCACGTATCATTCTACAGTAACCCGGATCGTTCCTATCTTACTCCCATCCGATATACTCAATTCTAAAATTCGGCTGTCAGAGAAAACTGGAGGCTGATGTACGGAAGTCATCTCGCAGTTGATGGGATAATACAGGTGCCACAGCGCACCTCTGAAGTAAGCAAGACCGAGATTGGATGAATTCGGTTCGAGTAGATAGCTGCCAGGGAGGTGATAATGGAGATGCCAAGACCAGTGGTGAGTTTCTGAAGCTAACACGGACTTATGACTACAGATTAGATGACTGAACACGTAGCTAAGGAAGGAAGGAGGTCCACGCAAGGTGGTGAGGTATTGCTAAGGCTTGTCATCCCACTCTCCGACGCGAATCGTGCAACCTTTGTCGCTTTCATCGCGGTTTACATGCGATTGACTCGGAGAGTGATAGCAACCATCAAAACATCAGCCTTGCCGCTCAGTGGCAAAGTCATAACTCCTAGAGTGCGGTATAGTTTAGGTAAATCTTTTTGGTTGTAGGTAAGACCATTATGCTTGAAGCTTTAGGCTTGTGCGACCATGAATTCAAGGAATGATTCTGGGGCGAGTATTCCCGAGAAAGTGGTTGTCGTTTTGAAAAGAACATACCTTGGTCACCGATGCCGAAATAGCATGCAAAATTGAATACAGGATATTCTGAATTGAAGGTCGGAGGAAAAGCATAGTACCTAATGGGACAAGGTGTTGTTAAAAGCCACGCGAACGCATCACAGCATGAATTACGTGGAAGTTGTCCCTAACTATGCATGCTTTGAAGTTCAAGTATACATCAGCGGTGAATGAATTCTGTGCGATCCGGCGGTGCGGGAAGATTGGTGGCCATATGGCCGGCGCCGTGGAAATAGGCCGGCTAAGGGAGCCGATGCTGACGGCGGAGTTTGAACGGCTGCGGAATTGCGGAACCCCGCCAGCCTGTAGCGTGGAGTGTGGCATATCCTTCAGCGATGGGTCATTCACCAATTTCATTCCACTAGCGGAGGTTTTGGAAAAAGTCCTAAAATGAATGAAGTGGCTTGCTGTGCCGTTTAAAGTGAATCCCGCGTATCCCGCTTTGTCGATGTATGGCACCACGACGATCGGAAATGATGTCAATGAGCAAAGGATAGCGGATTATGAAGCGGAGATGTTCCTTCACTGCCTCACAAAGCTGACGGACTTTGGTGTCTGCACTTTTGTCAAGTATAAGAGGCTCCTTGAGCTCTAGAGATTCAAGTTTGAACTTAGAGGCCATCTACAACACAACAAAACCGTCCGCTGTCCGTTCACACATAAGCTTCCTTCTATTCAAATTATAATCTCATCAATATGGTCAGAGTCGCTATTGCTGGTGCTTCCGGGAGTGAGTTAAGACTTCATCTTAGGCAGTGAAGCTTCCCAAATTGCTTGCTAGAGACAGAATCCACTCCTCTGAGAGTGAATGCCACGGCTAACAAGTGACGTTCAGAGCTCGCCCTTGAGGTCATTGACAAGTTGGCCGCCGCCGGAAAACATGAGATCCTTGGATTGGTCCGCAAGGTAAGCTATAGGCCCCCCCTAAAGGAAGTTTCAAGCAATCAATGCTTCAGTCTACTTGGGTGCACGCAAGTTGCCAGTCCTTTTGTTCTAAATCTAGTCCAGGACCCTTCATCTCTACCCCAATTTCAGGGAGTGAGGTACATCCAGACTTCTTATCAAGACGAGAAGGAGCTAGTAGAGATTCTCGACGGTGTTGAGACTGTTCTCTCTTTTATCGTGGCTCACACCGACCCGAATGCGGAGACAGCCAAGCGTCTTATCGATGCATCGATCAAGGCTGAAGTGAAGCGCTTTGCTCCCAGTGAGTGGGCAACGTAAGTATCGCTACTCCTCATTCGCTCAATTCGTCCTCAATACTTCTGTCGCTAACAGAGCGGGCCTAAGGAACAACAACCTGTCTGACGTGATTGAATACACGTCTTGGTATGCCAACAAGTTGGAAGTCAAGAAATACTTGGAAGACATCAACAAGAGCAAAAAGGTTGGTTAAGTTTGAGGGTTCGAAATATTGAGTGCTTCATATTCTGATCAAATCCTAGGTGATTGAGTACAGTTTGTTCCAGCCAGGAGCTTTCATGAACTACTTGGGGTATCCTCATCAGACCACCAAGTACTACCAGATCGATTATGCTACCTTCATAGATTTCGAGAAGGCTACTGCTTTCATTCTCGAGGGGTCTGAGAATGCCGAAATGTCAATCACTACCATCGAAGATATTGCGGAGGTAGCCGCACGAGCCGTCGATTACGAAGGCGATTGGCCTGTTGTGGGCGGTATCACCGGCGATAGAGTCACCATTGGAGACCTCATTAAGCTGGGAGAAAAGTATAGAGGTCCGTCCACAACCCGTTTTCATTGTAGCTCTCTCTATTAGCTACGTATGAATAACACGTCATTTAGGAAAACCCTTCCAGGTCGACAGACTGAAGCTTGAGGACCTCAAGGCAGGCATTGTCAAGACAGACTTCGCCCCTGAAATCGACGTTCCTGGTGTTCCAGCGGAGCAGAAGGAGTACTTCAGCAACGTAGTCGTTATCGGAGCGACAATTTCGACTGCTCGAGGCACATGGGCAACAACTGATGAGTGGAATAAGTTGCTTCCTGAATTCAGACCAACCACCATTGAGGAGTACCTGCAGAAGACCTGGGGCTCTCAGTGAAGCTCTGTCGCTACGAGGCCTTGTAACTCCGACAATTTGGCTAGAACTTGGGGGTTGTTCAATCTGGGCTGGGCCAAAGCCAGATATCCCGCCTGTCAATACCACGGCCATGAAGCTAGTATTGGCTTAATAAATCTAGCTCAGGCCTCGTAATGAAATCTCCAGTTGATTTGAAGGACCGCTTTACCCTCTAAGCCTCCAAAACTACAGAGGCCGAATGACAAGTTCGTTTAATCTTCTGACACTCACGCATACCGTTGGGGAAGTAGAATTCAAGATCGCTTCTGATCACCTTTTCATACTTGGGTAAACCTAAGTAAAAGTGACTATAATTATTTACTTTCAATCATCCACCGGTATTGAGCGGACTAAGAGGGTCATACTCGTCTGTAGCGATCAGCTCAGGATAGAATATTCCGGCGTCTTTCAATACCTTGTCCATAGTTTCCATGACGAGTATGCTCTCAGACCACGGCATAGTATCGCTTTCCAATTTGCCGTCCCTTATGCAACGTGCAGCTTCGTCTGCTTCCCAAAATGTGCCATTTCCCCAACTCCTTTCGCTATCTTGCGGATGAGGGTATTCAAAAACCTTCTCAACAGCTCCCGTCTCCGACATGGTAATTATCTTGAAAGATTGAGGCTTGTACGCCGGATTTTCGACTTGTATTTCGCCACGTGAGCCTTGGATTCGGATCGCTTGGGTGCCGGAAATGCCAGGATCTGTTGCAACCCGAAGCGATGATGTGGCTATACCCACTGTTCCGTGCTTTGGGAAGTTGAGGATGATCGTGGCCGACTCATCGACTCCCGTAGAATATTTCTGAACAGCGGACAGGATCTGTGGCTCCTCTTTTTCATTCTCAGGTTGGAGATGGTAGAGAATTTGGAAAACCCAGGTTAGTGGATAGATTCCAAGTCCGAGTAGGACACCTCCGGCCAAGTCAGGGTTGACCATGCGATGGGAGTCTTCGTAATTGAGTCTTTTGCTTCCGAAATCTCTGCTGCTGTTCGCTCGAGACAAGTCTGCAGTAACACGATGAATCTGGCCGATAGCTCCGCTGCTGACAAGCTGGCGTATTTTGACGCTGAGCGGGAAGAACCTGGTCCAGACACCTTCCAAGAAGAAGAGCTTCTTCTCTCTTGCAACTTCGTACAGTCGCCGCGCTTGCGCAGCAGTGACAGTGAGAGCCTTTTCACAAAGAATGCTCTTTCCTGCGTGGAGCGCTAGCATTGCGTTTTGGAAATGGTGGCTATGCGGGGTGGCGATGTAAACAATGTCAACATTCTGGTCTTTAACAAGTGCTGCATATGATCCATATGTGGAGACCTCAGTAGGTGAGTAGTGATTGATGCGAGCGAGGAATTCGGTCGCCTTTTGAGGGTCTTTCGAAGATGAGACTGCGGTGATGGCATGCTTAATGTCAGTCACTCCGCGAGTAGCTGGGTTGGTCAGGAGGTCTTTGCAGAAGTCTGCAATGTGTCAGCAACACCGCTTAATGTGAGAGGGTTGAACTCGTTCGTCTCATCAAGGGGATAATTAGAGTTGACATACACTCGGACATGGCTCCAGTGGCCATTATCCCCCACCTCAACAGAAATGGTTCTTGTGCCATCTTAAGTTCTTGAGGTGCAGACCAGGCCCAATGGGTGGTCAATTGATATGGAGCTCATGCAACACTGAAGTGCTCATTCGTCTAACCAACAAGGCCGTGAAGGGAGAGGCTTGTTTCAAGAGTATCTCAAGGCGATCGATGTTCAGGCAACGAGAAAATTGTGCACACTGTTCGGGCGTTCGGGCTAAAGATGGCCGATGCAGTCCCAATGACTTCACGGGACCTCGGTACGATCTCTAGTTGGGAGACGACAGTCCTGGCTGTACAGCGATAGAAACGACGGCGCGGACTTGGCGACAGGATCAAAGAAAAACAACACACATTGATATGTCCAGCCAAGTAATGTTATTTCCAGGGCGTCGGAGATATCTTGAATTTTTAGCAGGATTGGTGTAGAGCATCATTTGCGAAAACCAAGTGATCTCTTCACGCTCAGTCAAGAATTAAATTTTATCCCATTATGTAGTAGCCAGATTTTCCCAGTTATTTCGTCAATCATCATCAATCATTGCACCGTTTTGCTCAACTCCTTCAACTCGCAGCTGCCATCCCGATCTTGCTGCACTAGAAGTACAAGCTTCCAGCGTTGTTCAGGATCCAGTCGGAACTCGTCTTTCTGAAGTCGTCCTTCAGAGTGCTAGCCTTGTCCGCAAAGAACTGCATCAAATTCTGGCCCTGGGACCACTGGGGCCAGGCTGGGTAGGCTCCATTGAGGCCCACGTTAGGGTCTGAGGCGTAGACAAAGTTGGTGTAATAGGTACGGATGCTTCGCGCGGCGTAGTTGTCCTTGATACCGTAGAAGACCTGGAGCAAGTCGGATCCGTGGAAAGTACCCAGGATCGGAGTACCGTAGTCGTACGACGAGAGGTATGACCACGAAGGTACAGTGGGCTGTACGGAGCTAGCAAGGGTGAGGAAGACGCGGCGAGTTAGGGTGAAAACCAAGTCGCCAAGGACGGCTGAACGGCGCTTAAAGCCGGGGAAGATCTCGTTAAGAAGCCCGGTGCGGTGAGGGCTGCCGTTGATGACAGCTGTCACGCCATCATCGTAGGTGTTAACGTAAGCAGTGATCTGGGCCGTGGTGGCAGTCGCGAAGTAGTAGTTCTTGAGGTAGGTAACGAGCTTATCAGTGGTAGTCAGGTTGGGTTGGAAGATGCCGAAAAGGGTGCCTTCATCTTCTTGATCTCCGATGATCATGGGCACGGCTGCGTACTGGCCGTTCTTAGCCAGCACATCAGGGCTCGCAGTAAGAGTCTTGCCGTCCGGACGGGGCAGGTAAGACAAAGCGAGAGAGTTGTATGAGAGGATTCCAGGGACAGATGTGACGGCGTTCAGGAACGTAGTGTAGTCAACCCCACGCAGACAGGCCAGCGTGTCGGCCTTGCCGGCGCAGCCTGCCTCTGAGACGACCTTGTCGTACACGGCCTGGCCCTTCGGGCAATCGACGGGGTCGGTAGGTACAATGCTGCCAGAGTTCATGATGGCACCGCGGAAGAGCGCTTTGCCGTTGTACTTGTTATTTCCGTTGTACAGAGCCATTTGATCGAAGACGGAGATTGCGCCCGCAGACTCGCCCCAGATGGTGACCTTGTCCGGATCGCCACCGAAAGCTGCAATGTTGTCTGCAACCCACTCGAGGCCCATTCTCTGATCGAGGAGACCAAGATTTGCGGACCCGTCGGCGAGGATCTCCTTGCCGGGCATGAAGCCAAAGCCGGCGACGCGGTAGTTCACGGCGACGAAAATGAAGGGCTTGCTGATATCGACACCGTGCTGGACAAGGCCGGTTCCATCGTACATGGAGGACCATCCGAGCTGTACAAATCCTTGTCAGTACTTTGGATGAATTGGTCAAAAGTTCAGATGGCGCTGGGCATACCTCAAATCCACCCCCAAAGATCCAATAGAGCACGGGCAGCTTCGCATCTGCCGTGGTGCCCTGAGGTCGAGCCACCGTGATGGTTAGGCAGTCCTCGGTCTGGCCAGTCGCCTTTTGGACGAAAGGAAGGTTCGCAATGTCTCCCAACAGGTTGAAGAGGATGTTGTCACTGTCGGAAGAGGAAACCATCTGCGGGCAGGCAGCCGCCGGGCCGGTAGCGTCAAAGGTTCCAATGTTATCTGTGAGGCGCACGGGAGGCTTCAATCGCAATTGTCCGGTAGGCGGCTTGGCGTAGGGAATGCCGCCAAAAGATTCAACATTGTTCATGACGTTTCCGACGACAGTTGCTGTCTTGAGAACGACCGTCGCGTTGGCCACCGCCCTATCTTCCAAGGTCTGGATATGGTCCGAAACCGCCAAGGCGGCTCCTAGGAGGGAGAGAGACGAGACGAAGGTGGGAAGCTGCATGGTGTGGAAAGAGACGAACGTTTGCTGATTTGATCCACTGAACAAACTGGGAATAACCAAAGGGAGGACGGGGCTAGCTGCGAGCCACAGGATAGACCCAAACGATTGAGCTTGGCTGAAGACGATCCGAATGAGCTGCCTCGAACGACTCGAAGGAGAGTGCCATCGTGGAGAGGGCTTCCCGTGGCCTATTTAAGTCAATTCTCCACGAAGATCCAGGAACGACATTCCAGGGCAAATTTCGATCTAGTGTGGATTGACCGGTGAACTTCGAAGCCGCACCCACCATCGGATTGCGCACCCCTGGCATTTTCTTTTAGTCTAAGTGTGGTCCATGCCATCCAGCTAATTGCGAATGGGGGCACTTGCGAGCTTAGCAGGAGCTTGGGCAAGGGAGGAGGAGTAGCTCAGTCCCCGCCGACTGAGTCGTGGGCCTCACTAGTCGAGCGGGTATCGTACTCGTGCTCGACTCCTCAAGCTAACCCAGCATAAAAAATATTGGATGTGAACAAACCGGGAATGCAACGTTCCCCATGGGGTAGCGGGGCTTATTGCCGGGATGTAGAGACGTATTCGGGTCGCTTCTGCGCGGGAAGAGACGGCCGAATGACCACGGCAGTTCGAGATACCCATTGATCGGGGACGTCAGTGATCCCGCTGCGGCACAGCAAACGAAACGAAACAGCCTTATTGACGTAGGACAAGACTCGAGATTCACATGGGAATATGCACAGTCACAATCAAGCCCCGCGCTCCCGCCTCGGTATGTCGGGCGGCACAAAGTGGTGGGATTCTTAAGCTTAGTCGCAAACGTCGAAGACATGTAAGCGCAGGGGAGCAAGGGGGGCAGAGGGACTGAATGGAGGCGGTCTGGTCGAACGGAACGGCGTGAGAATCTTGCTCTCGAAAGCGCATGTGATTGTGAGACACAATGTCGACGGACACCAGGAACCAGGAACTCTGTCCCAATCAGGCATTGATGTTCCTCTGATCTTGGACTTGTGGGTGTGAAGCTGTCGTGTGTCTGGCCGCGATGGTGGCTGCCCGTCGAGAGCATAAGCGCCCTGGACAGCTGGCGTTTGATGCACGACAAACGGCGCGGGCGGCAGAGCCAAGCTGTACGCTCCCAATAGTGCGTGAGTTTTCGTATTAATCGGGGAATGCGGGGTGAAAGTTCAAGATTTGGTGCGCATCCATCTCTGTTGGACAGTTGGAGTAGCATCAAAAGAACCCATCCCGAACGAGGTCGGCTGATGTAGATCGCCAACCTGGATCCTTGCACCGGCACTGGAGCCAGCCATCCACGAGGTTCGAGTCTTTCGGATTTGGTATCCTACCACGGTAATGGGCCCGAGACGCGTGGGGCTCCGGATCGAGAGATGTGCGAAAGAATCGAAGTTTGTCTCTTCGAGTTGAGAAGCAGCCGTGGAATCCGCGCATACAATCTATGAAGCGGGCAAGTAACACATACAAAAACCGTTGAGGGGGCGGATAGGTCGGGATATTCCACCAGTATCTTAGCTCGAAAACAGAATCCACTCGAACGATATTCGCAATGGGGGGATCATACATGATTACACTAGCATCTCGGCGGGGTGCTTTAGTGCGAGTCTGATCACACACACACGCACACATGCACACATCTGGATGCACACATATCTTTCCATTCTCGAAGATGTTCACTGGTCAACTGAAGTTTTGGAAGTTCCCGAAAGCGAGGAACGAGAGAAACGAGCTGACGATCTGAGAGGCACAGTGTCCATAGTCCCGAAAGGGCAATATTTGCTCCTCGGCCGGCCGCGGACACGAGGCGGCCAAAGAGCGCTAGGCACGTCAAAATCAGCTCGCGGAGCCTTCTCCGTCCGAATTGAGAACTTAGCGCGTGACGGGACGTTGAAAACGTCCGAAAGCCTCGGCCGAACTACTAGTAATCAGCAAATGGTCTTACATACAGATGCGGCTCGTATGCTTTGACATCTTAAGCATGTGTCTGCCATACCCAGGAGCAATGGTGTGGCACGTGTTGTCGTTGAGGGGGCGGAAAGAAGAAATGTGTTGTGCATGATCTTCCACATTCTGCGTGCAAGCTTGTTCAGTGGGAATATCATCGCAAGAAAACCACCCCGATTTGGGGTCTTTCACCGCCATAGAGTAAGGTAAAGTAGTTAATATATTGTTGCGGGGATAATGAGATTGCCGGCTTCTCAACACATGTGGAGCCGGAATTTGGGCAATTTCAAGTTATTCCCTGCTCGACAGATGGAATTATTTGATCCCATTTCTAGCAGGAGCGATGGGGTCACCTCTAATTGCTTAGAATTTCCTTTGAACTCCTTGAAAACTTCGCTTGGGCATGAAATCTCTCGCGCCGAGACAGTTAGTATCCGCAATTGTTGAGCACTTACGCATTTGATAGATACTTTCTACGGAAAAAGTCCTACAGCCTGTGAACTAATTTAAGATGTCCGAACCCTTATCAGACGGCCGAGCCGCAAACGAAGAGTCAGAGAAACTCGCAAATGTTGCCAAAGAAGCTTAGTGCCGCAGATGTCAACTTTTCAATCGACAGGAACAATAACAAAGGCATTCTCCTGACAACTGCTAGCCATACGTGCATTGACACTGAAGATCAAAGTGATCCGCCAGGTGCGGACACGTTTTGCGCCGTGACCCTAGCTCCCGCGGCTATGAATACACTAGACACTTTAAACTTCAGGACTGTGTTCAGTCTAAGATGCTCAAGCGTGCGAGCAACGGTTCATCCGTCGTCCAACCCGTCGATTTGAAATGTTGGCTCGCTCCGCTTGCAGCTTGGAGCTATCTGAAAACCCCCAATTTTCTCTATCCGCCAAAGTGTGCGCCAAGGCTAAATATCCCCATTAAACCCCTTGCGGGAAAATTTGCGACTGCAGCGTGATGGATCGTTTGCATCTCTCCAAAAAGGTTCGAATGACTCAGGTCAAAGATCGTCACGAAAGAGCTGGGGAGTGGAGAACCTGGGACTTCCCTTACTTCCCTCTGGGTTAGGTACTCCGAGGACCCGTGCGCGTTGAAAAAGCCTGCACGCTTGGCCCCACTTTGTGCTGTGTAGTCCGTAGGTACCTGACAAAACTGCAACGTGGGCTGTAAGTGACTCGAAGGATATAAGGGATGTGGTTCTAGTCGAATTGACTTCGTACAACTGTCGACCGTAGAGAACTTACGACGCAAGTCAAGATAGGGTAGGTACGGTACGATGGGTAAGGGGGAAGCTGCATCTATACACCAGGCATGGCCTCTCAATCAGGTCTCCTAGCTTAGAGCTAAGTGTCGATTTCGAGAGGAACTCCTCCATGCAAAATCACATACCATTAGAAAGATGCTCAAAACGGTCCACCTAGCTGAAGAAAGATCAAAGGCAATACTTGAGGGCGTTCATGTTTGTTATCATGCCCTAGAAATATTATAGCCAGTCCAGATACTGGCAGAATAAACCATGACAAGATATTAGCCCAAGCATTTCCCCATGCTGTTGCCATCGTACCACAAGGGGTAATAGAGCATCCAGAACAGTAAGCATGTGTTCGATCGAATGGTTTATGGCGGGCAAGTGACTGATGTGACGTGTTGCGTGAAGTCGAAGGAGGATTTAAGAAGTTGAGATCGGGCATCAGTTCTCAGCCAAGTGATTTGGGTGGTAAGAAACATCCGTCTGGCTGAAGGCTCAAATTGAACTTTCTTTCTTATAAGACCAACTATCGCTCTTATTATGGCGTTGCTATCCTGTGGAAGTTACACGCCTCGGCCGGTGTGAGAAAGACAGTCGGATCAAGGTCTATGCTCTCACGAGTCACGCTTGGAATGCAGGGAAAGTATCATTAATTTTGAGTTGTCTCGGGTTGTTCTCTTATAACTTGAAGGTGCATATAGTTACGGACGTAGGTATTTATGCTTACTTCAGTAGTTGGCATTCCTATAAACGACAAGGTAAGTATTTATCTACTTTAGATTTTGCGATGGAATCCTGAGCTTTCACCATGGCCTTAGGTTTTATAACGCAAAAGCGCCGGAGAAAGTCCAATAAGTATGTATAATTTCAGATCTTGGTCATGGACAGGCATTTGGGTTCACCCGAAGTCCGTTGACGCTAGAATGCTTTCGCTCGACCCTGGCAGCCACAGCTCAGATGTGAGGCAGTGGTGAACTCACAGTATGAGTATCAAGCGACCGGCGGTTCTTTGGCGCTAATCAACTCAAGGCGAAGCATTTCTTCAATCGATAGAAAGCCGAAATAGCTTCGATTTGTGGAGCTCCATTTAGGCATCCTGAGAGAAGGCAGTCCAGCATATAAAGCCACACGAGGTTTGACGACACGGGCGCAAGAAAACCTTAATTTACCTATCGAATGGTAGCTGCATGTGGTTTGTGATCGTATCCATGTGGTTGAATACGAAGAGACCTTGGAATTAGCTTTGTAATTGTGTATGTTACCCACGGGAAAGAGATAACGCCCGCATGTGCTGCGATGTCACTTCCACTGACCTTGACGATGACGAAAAATCTACTTGTCTGGGTGTTTCTTACAGAACTGAGCATCCGGGAACCAGTCACTGAATCAAGAGCCCAGATTTCAAGGAATCTAAGCAAGGATATTGCCTCCATCTTACGAAAAAGGGCCGCGATATAAGTAGACAGATGAAGTTCTGAAGCTTTAATTCCAGTCAGCGACAGGGAGGGCGGCCATCCAAATACAGTTAGTTCCCGGATGTGTAGGCACTCTGCTTTGTTCCAGCCCTGTAGTCGGATGCACCTTGCTTATGACTTTTGAGTCAAGAAATGGACCAGTCGCCTTATAATCTCTCTATTAAGGCAAGTTTCGAATACTCTAGACCTCGAGGCCCTCATACTTTGAGCCAATCTCACCAACATCGCAGAGTACTCATATGCATTCTTACCCGCGTGGAAGAAGCCGACGGTCTTTAAATGCTCGAAATCTGCATTTAGTTACCATCGGTGACACGCAAATTAGCTTCGGTTTCGGTAACAATGACTTCGCTTTGGAACAAAAGGTCGTGACGCGGCGAGAACGACCGCCAGCAATGTTTTCGGACCTAAACGGATAGAGGGCTTTGGATGCTAATCGGACTTACCTTCACCTCCGGATGTACGTCAAACTCATAGCTGCTTCGTTCAGGTGCATGATGCATCCGTGGATCAGGTCGGGTTTGGTGTACTGGGCGAGGAAGCTTTCCTCGTTGAATCTTCCTTGTGATGACCTTATTTGTCTACTCAACAGTGTGATGAATCCAGGAGACGGAAGACTACTTATCGCATCTGATTCTCACCCAAGCAACCGTCTTTCGTTGCCTTCTTCATCCTCATCTTTACACACATTCAAATCTCGAGCAAAGCATCTCACTCCTAATTATAAGAAAACATCTTCTGCGACAATGTTCACCCCGGCCAAGGTTACATTCACTTCTCGCAGCTGCAAGCTTGCAGACCACTTCTTTCCTCCTATTATCGATTCTCCCGCCCTTTCTGGAGCAGCTGTCGTCATTGCCCACCCTTGGACCTCAGTCAAAGAACACTCACCTGCCCACTACGCTCGCGTCCTTTCTCAGGCCGGCTTCTATTGCCTCGCCCATGACGCGGCCTACCAAGGAGAATCCGAAGGAGAGCCCCGCTACCTCGAAGACCCTGGCCAGAGGGTTGAGGACATCAAATCGGCGGTCACGTACCTCGCCAGCCGCGATGAAATCGACTCTAAGAAAATCGGCGTTCTAGGAATCGGCGCATCAGGCGGCTACGTCTCCTTCGCAGCACAAACCGATCTCCGAATCAAGGCTGTCGCCATCTCTGCCGGCGTCCGCTCGGGCACAATGGGGCGCCGCGGTCTCGACAAGGACGGGTCCAACCTTGACATCCTCCGCACCCAGCTCGAGGCCGCTGCCAGAGACCGCAGCAGCGGGAGAGAAGGTTGACATTATCCACATGTTACCCGATGAGTTCGGCCCGACCACTGCCCCTACCGAAATGCCCGAGTCGTTCCGCGGCCTGGCTTCGTAGTACTGCACTAGCAGGGCCACAGCGACTCACCCTCGAGTCCCTAACCTTTGCTTGCCGCGAAGCTGGGACATCATGGGCAATTTTGACGCCTTTGCCTGGAATTAGCTGATCAGCCCAAGGCCGTTCTTGGCAATTACTGGTACCAAAGCTGCTTCGAAGTGGTATAGCGAGGATGCTGTTGCAGAGGCCAAGGAGCCGAAGGAGCTGCTCGTTGTTGATGGACGTACCCATGCCGACTTGTATGACAATGTGGAGGTTGCCGGCCCTAAGCTCAATGAGTTCTTCGGCAAGTATCTTGTCTAAGGTAGATGGTCGTTGACTCAGTGCTGTTGACGACTAGATATATAACTTATACGTAGGCTCGATGCGCTTCGGCCTTGACAGTTGAGCTTCACACACAAACGATCAGCCAGTCAATAGGAACCTCAAAATCTGATATTTACGACTGTGAATGGATTCAAGTTACTCGAGATTCTCATCTTTGAAACAAATCTTCATTGAACGAGCACTTTCGAGTCCATAGAAAATGGCTAGTCATCATCGCATACTATCTACCAGCTTGCGGCGACCACCTTTGAGGCTCTGTGTCTTGTCTCCTGAACCTCCATTGTTGTTATAGGCTCTGTCACTTAATGAGGTGGTATCAAATTTCAACGCTTTCAAATGCTGAACGCTCCTGTATCGCCATGCAATCGTGCTGTAATCCCCCCGTCATGATATTCTTCCACATTTTCAACATCCTAAGCAGCATCGCATGAGAGGGAGCCGCTGCCCAAGTCATTACAGGAACCACTGCGCTTTTGGCCCTATAGAGTGCACACAGGTTAGTCAGAAGTTCCTGGGAACAGGAATTGTTCTTCCTGCGATGGACATACATTGCAGGTCGCTGTGCAGGCGTCGCCACGGTTGTTGCATGCTGTCTCGGTGTAAGTGCAGCAGTTAATGCTTGGGTTGCACTTCTGGGGCTCGGGCAGAGCGACTGCAAGGGCAGTGGTAGCGAGCGCGACGAGAACGAAGAAACGCATTTTAACGTGTATATAGGAACGTTATGGAGGAAAGTCGAGATCAGTCGATGGATGGCGTGTGTGCATAGGTGATAGAGGTGTTAGTATCCCTATTATAGGGTAGTTAGTTCGAACCGTGGGTTAACGAAGAGATTAATTAAACTATATAAATTTCTATATAAGTATAAAAAAGAGGTTCTAACTATAAGTTAGGCTAGTTATAATAATTATAAATAGGGCTCCTAATTAGCCCCTACGTAGTTAGTTATATACTATAATTAAATTAGATTTTTAATTTAATACTAATTTTCTTTTTTTTTTTATTAATTTACTTATTATAATTAGAGGTATAATTCGACCTTAGGCCTTTTTACTAAGTCGTCTCTTTTTCCCTTTTTTTTTTACTTTTTTTATATAACCTATCCCTCTATTTATATATTAACTTTTTTATTACTTATAAATTACTTTAACCCCTTATTAAGTACTACTTTTATAAAAGTATTAGCGAGGTTATTATTATTATTAATTTAACGGATTTTAAAGATTTTATACTTTTTATACGATTACTTAAGAACTATAATATTAATTATAAGCCTCTTTTTTTTTATTATTCTTAATTTAACAAGGTATTTATATAATAAGTAAGAATTAGTATAAATAATTATTAAAATTAGTAAAAAGTTAAGTTAATTAATAATCCTTTTTAGCGTTATTAAAATTATATAAGCGAGGTTAATATTATTAATTATATTATAAACTTCTAATACTAATATACTTCTCGTTACTTACTTATTTTTAGTTAATAAGTAGTAGATTATATTACTATATATAATAAATTTATTCTTATTTATATTCTTATTAACTAGGATAATAATATACCCTAATTACGAAGTAAGGTCGTTATTATTTATAAATAACTTATTAATAAAGATATAAAGTTTATTAATAGTAAGGTTAATTAAGTAATAAACGAGGCCTCGATCGAGATTTATTTATTATTACTTAAGCTACTTATTAAGTATTTTAATATTTTATTTATTTAGCTCTATAGCCTACGCTACTTTAGTATAATTAAAAATTACCTTAGGCTAGTATATATTTATAATATATACCCCTTATATAAGCTTAGCCTTATACTACTTCTTAATATTAATTATATTTAAATTAACGAGGGTAATTTTCTTACCCTACCCCTTTTATTAAAAAATAATAATTTCTTTTTTAATTATAAAAATCTTATTATTAAATATTAATAAGTTATTTATTATAAGGACCTCTTTTAGCTTAGTTATAAAGCCCGCTTTTTAGAGCTCCTTATCCTCTTTTTTTATAAAATTAATATTAAATAAGCTTAATATATTATTAATCTATATTTTAATAATCCTAAATTAGTTACCTTTATACTTAGAAATTAGTAAGTACGGGTCGTACGTAAATATAACTATTAATAATTAATTAATATAAAAATCGTAATATATAGCTTATTAATATATACCTAATTTTATAAGCCTATATAGTAGTTTAAGTACTTTAATAATCGTACTTTCTAAGTACTTACTAGCTATTTCTTTTAGTAAGTAGGCTAGGATTTTTTTTATAAGCCCTATAGCTAATTAAATATAGGCCTAAGTAATATTATAGTTCTAAATCTCATATCTTTTCTTTTATAGTAATATTATTAATATTATTATTAATCGTTAACTATAGCGCTATATTATAAATAATTAAGTAAGTAGTGTCGCCTTTTTAACGTTACTATACCCCTAAATTATATACCTAGATTTTTTATATAGTTAAGGTGTTTTTTTTCCCTTAATTTTATATATTATTTATAATTTAAATATATAAAGACTTTTATATTTCTCGGGGTTATAGAGGATAAATTAATAGACCCCTCGATTATATAAAGTATTTATTTTAATAAGATCTAATCTTTTATACAGCTTTTTAATAATTATAATAATACCTTTTTTACGTAGTTTAATTACTAATTCGAAATCGGCTTTCTTTTTTATTATATAATAAGTATTAAATACCTCGTTATTAATAATAAATTATTATATTAGAGCTTACTATCGTATTCTTTTATAACGTCTTACTAATAATATTAGTACCTTTTTAGTAATTTTTTTTTCTTTATTATTTATTAATATTACTATAACGATTTTATTAAGGATAATTTCTTATACCTCTACTACGGGTTATATTATTTCCCTTAGCTTTTCTTTTTTTTATAAGTTAGAAATTACCTTAATAGGATTTATATAATATAATCTAACTACTATAATTAATACCTCGAGTAATTAGTTACGATTTTTCGTAACTACACAAGACTACTCGTTAATAAAAATTAATTTATATAGCCTAGCTTATTACTAAATAATTTTATATTATACTTATATATTTAAATTTAAAAATATATTTAAATTAGCCCCTATATTAGGCCTATTATACGTAATAATTACTTTATTAACTTACTTTTTTATACTTACTTCGCATAGTACCCGCATTACTTTTTTAACTACTCGGGCTTATTAATTTATATTTAATAATAGTAGCGAGGCTAAGGTTATTTTTAAATATATTCTAAATACTAATAGCGTTAATATAAGCTTATTAAGCCTTATAATATTATTATAATACTTAAGTACTATTTAGAAATATTCGTTATTAGTAAAATTAAGATTTTCCTTTTTAATAATTTTAAACGCCCTTTTTAATTACTAGTGTACCCTTTTTATTTTTCTAATATTATAGTGCGCTTTTATAGGCACGACTTTTAACTATATACTATAAGTTATTATATTTTCCCTAAATTTTATTAACTTAAAACTCGTACTAGCGTCGGTTCTAATACTATTTAATAGTCCTTAGTATATATTAATTTAGTATTTTCGTAGAGCTACTTATACTATTTTTATTTATAAATCCTATAGGAATTACCCTACTTAAAAGAATATAGCCTCGTTAATTATATATAGGACCGGTCGACTATTTAAATATAAAATATTAATAACGATTTCCTAATTAAAGTTAAGCTTATTATATAATTTAAATTTGAATTTACGTAGGCTTTGCGTATTTATTTAATATTAATAGTATACTTTTATTAACTACTCTAGCGCCCCTATTTCAATATTATTATTATTTAATTACTTTAAGAGGCTATATAGCCTCGTAATTAATAAATAACCGAATCTTTAGTATAGTTATCTAAGCTTATTTTCTATTAAATAATTAATTAACTTCGTATTATTAGTAAGCTTTATAAATATATACCCCTATTATCGTTTAACTATTTTAAAATACTTATTACTAGAGATTTTATTCTTTATATTATTAAATATAATATTTAGTTAATTTATATTTTTTAAATATAAGAGAAATAGGGTATTAATAAGTAAAATATAGAAAGTTATTATTCCGAAGTACGTTTTTACTTTTATTATACTTAGGGTAACAATTTTTTTACCTAGGCTAAAACTAATCCTCATAATACTTATTATTAATATATTAAGCGTTATTAATACGATTTTTCATAATATTTAAAATTACCCTTTTCTTTTTATTAACTATTATAATACCCTAATATTTAAAATAATCTTATAAAAATTATTTAGGCCGTACTTTTTATTTACGTAAAATACTTATATAAGCTTAGTATTTAAGTAATTTAAGTAGTATAAAAAGGGCCCCTCTAGCTACCCCTAGAATTACTTAGTACTATATTTCTTTTTTTTAAATATTAAGAGAGGTAGCCTCTTCTTTTTAAGTATTAAGGGAATAGAATTCTATACTATTAGATTCGTCCTTTTATTTATCTCTATATTTATTATCTAAAGGACTTTCCCTTACTATTTATAAATAAAAGCCTACTTATTTAGAGCTTTTATTACTTTTTATTTATTTAGCCTCGTATATTTTCTAAATATTAACGGGGTAAAAAAAGAGTAGTTAATATTATTAATTTTATTATAATCTAATTCGTTAATATAAGGGGCGAGATCTTTTTTATTTTTTAAATTTCTTATAGGGGGTAAATACTCTAAGCCGCTACTATAGCTACTATTATTAAGTTCTATGCCCCCAGATCTACTTTTATATATAATAAGGAATTAGTTAAACTAACGAGGGCTAGTTTTATTATTTATTACTCTTAACTTTTTATATTATTTATATAATTTAATACGCTCTTTTTTAAAGTAATTACTTAACTAATATCCCTCTTTTTTATAAATAAAGTATTACTTTTTTTATTACCCTATTTATAAATTAAATTTTTATTTATTTAATAGATCTAGGCCTTTTTATTAGTAATTACCGTACTTAGTCTCTTTTTTTTTTTTTTATACGTTTAGTTAACTTAATATTATTAATAAGGGCCGTTATATATTTATAAATATATTTAGTATAATATTCTTATTTTAATATTAAAGTTAAATCTTAGCTTTAAGTAGAGCGTTTTGTAGTTTTTAAGCGCCTAATATAAGGTTATTTTTATTTTTAATACGCGCTAAATTATAGTATAAAAATATCCGACTTTTTACTTATTAATCCCTTTATTTAGCTAGGTTTTCGCTAGCTTATTAATTTAATTAATAAGCTTTTTAAGGATTTTTATTTATAATTTACTTTCTATTATCTTAGTTATAAATATAAAAAAAATTATTTATAGCTTAGATAAGAGCTTTAGATTCTTATTATAAGTCTTAAAGCGGTTTTAGATTACGTTAATAATACTAAAAAAGTCGTTTTAATTAAAATTACGTACCGCTTTATAATAATAATTAGAGGCTTTATTTATAAATACGATATTAATTACTAAATAGTACTAATATTCCTTAATCCTAACTTTTTTATAATAGTTATAAAATATTATTAGGGTTTTTTATAAGACCTCGTACTTCCCCCTAAAATATAATTTCTTTTTTAAAAAGATTTTTTTAAAATCCGTAAATTACTTTATATTTATTACTATATTTTTAATATTTATATACGATCTCTACGTTATTACGTATTATTAATAACCTTAGGTTATTTTTTTTTTATTAGCTAATTAGTACCGAATTTTATATTAATAATAGTAACGAGCTATAGATTAAAATAAATAGAATTATTAATTATTATATATTTAGTACTATATTTTACTTTTATATATCCTTTTATAATAATAGATTATTATTAGTAATTATAAAAAGGAAATCTAAGTTATTTACTTTTTTTCTAAACTTATTAAAGCGATTATACGCTTTATTAACTTATACTTAGTTCTATAATATAAATTCCTCTTTTATAATTATTATTATTAGGATTTTATATAGTTCTTATAATTATAATTACGCTAGTAATACCCCTTATTTATAAAAGAATTTATTAACTACTTTTATAATTCCTAAGCTTATGCTTATAAACTATTTATCTAGTTAGTAACTAAGGTTATTTACGATTTTATAAAATAGGGGTTACCCTTATAGCCCCTTTTTCTTATAAACTTTAGTTAAATAGATTAATACTACGTTAATTTACTTACCGTTAGGCTAATTTATAATTTTATATATCTACTTCCCCTAATAATTTAGGTTAATATTTACTTATTTATAAGAGATTAGGATTTTATTTAAAATTAAGTTTCTTCTTCTTTTCCCTTACCCTAACTTACTAAGGGTCGTACCCTAGCTTATACTTATATTAATAATTATTAATATATTTAATTTTAATAAGGATATACTTAGTCCGCGCACTAGCTATAATAAATCCGTACTTTTACTACTTAACGAATTTATTAAAATTTAAATAATTCCTACTTCCTCTTACTACTTCGCTATTACTCTCGTTTTTATTATCTTTAGTAATTATTACTACTTTTTTAAATTATTAATTATTATACTAATTAAGATCTTCCTTTTTATTTAATATAAAAGGGTAGGTTTTAGTAGTTCTTTTTTTAATAATAATAATAAACGTTTATATTACTATAAAAAGATATAATAATTAGTCTCGGGATCTTTATTAATTACCGATTTTTACTATTTTATACCTTTTTAACCTCCTAAGCCTCGTACTCTTTATAATTTCTAAATTACTTCCTTTTTTAACTTACTTCCTTTAGGGTAGTATTTTAGAAAAATAGTTAAAAATAAACGCTAGCCGGCTTATAAAAGAGCTAAATAGGCTATTAAGAACTAAATAGGTAGTTAGGTATAGTTAGTAAAGTTAGGCCCTCTTTTTTATAAAATCGAGGACTTAAAAAACTTATTAAAAATACTTATTATTTCGTTACTTATACTAAGTAAAATTAATTATTTTAAAAACTTTTTTTTTAATTATTTTTTAATACCCTATTTTATATTTCTTAAGTAGTTTTTTTCGTAGTTTAATTATTATTAAGTAATTATTATTTATTAATAATTCTTTTTATTACTTAGTTAATTTTTCGAAATTAGTAATTTTATACTAGGAGTTAGTATAAAAAAGAAGCTCCTTAATAACCCTTTAAAAAATTCTTTTTTTTTCCCTTTAAATCCTCGTCTTTTTAGCTTTTTCTTAGGTTAATTATAACTTTAATAAGAGGTTATAAGACTATTTTAAAGTAGCTACTTTTTTCTTAAGTTAATTTTTTAAAATTTATAATATTTTTAATATAATATTATTAAAGCCTCTAGATCCCTTCCTCCCTTATAAAACCGTCCCTTATATTATATTCTATAGTAATACCTAGAGGGTAGTTAAGGGAGCTATAAAAAAGTTATTTAGACTATGGGCTTAAAGTCGTATTTATAAAATCCTTATAATAATAGACTTTTTTATATATTATAAATCTCTTAGTTTTATAATTCTTATATAAGTTCTTATTATACTAATAAAAAATATTTACGTTTAGAGATTTTTTTTTTAAATCGCGTAGTACTTTTTTATATTATACTATCGAGCTTATTTATTATACTAATTAATTATATAAATAGTTACTACGTAAGTATTTCTTTTTACCGATTTAGTTAGTTAATTTCTAATTACGGGCTAGTTATAAAAAAGTTAGTTAGTAAAAAAGCTACTTAAAGTAATAGTAAAAGACTAGTTATTTAAGTAATTTTATTAATTAACGTAGTTTAATATAATAAACGTCGATTTTTTATAAGTAATAAAGGGCTACGATTACTTAATTCTATATAGTATTTAAAATTTTTTTTTTTTATTTACTTTTATAAAAGTAATTAGTACGAATCTCTTATTCCGTGCGGTATTAAGAAGTCGTCTCTTTTATATAGTAAGATACCTTACTAATCTATAATAATAAAATTTAATTACTAATTAATATTAGTATTTTTATTATAAAATAATTAGTTCGAACTATAGGTTAATAAAGAGATTAATTAAACTATATAAATTTCTATATAGGTATAAAAAGGAGGTTCTAATTATAAGTTAGGCTAGCTATAATAATTATAAATAGGGCCCCTAATTGGCCCCTGCGCAGTTGGCCGTATGCTGCGGTCGAATTGGACTTCTAATCCGATAGGAGGTGATCGAGAAGAACTGGAGTTTCTCTATTTATAGGTATTCATTGGATTCCTGCAGGGCTATAAATAACGAGTATACTAAGAGATCCGCATTCTGTTATCAAGATTTGAGAAGAACTCTCTTTGATAGATTGTTAGAGATGTTGAGTCAGTTACCCTGCAGGTGCTCCAGTTACTTGGCGGCCTCTATGTGGGATGCTGTCGTTAATTAATTCGGGACCACTTGAAACAATCCAAACGTCGGTCTCAATATTGGCACATATACAACTGGTTCTGGTCGTACGGCCAAGCCGGAGTTGTCCATAATTATGAATTCCGTCGACGGAGAGACCGGAAAGCTTTCAGTTCACCTCAAGTTACCTTAGGTACTAGTGGGCGATTAAAGAGCGAAGACCACTCCCTTTTTGTGCCTTACACGTTGGGAATTGCATCAAGTCGCAAAGACTACAGTCACTCCCTGGATGACAGACGTGGTTTCATATGCGAAGCCGGGTGGCTTCACACCACATGATTGGCTTTTCTACCCAATAGCAATGATACCTGCGATCTGACTTGAGGTCATCGAGGACTTTCTATCGAGTATGTGTGTTCCGCACCCACACGTTGGGTATCCCGCACCCATACTAGGCTCGTTTAGGTAAGTAGTAGGTAGTACGTAATTATATTACTAAATAATAGTTACGTACTACGCTCTTAGCGCACCTTCTTATTATTTTTACTTTTATTTAAATATATATTTCCCTTACTTAAATACCTTATTTTCTAACTATTTTTAATATAAAAAAAGTACTTTTTTTAATATTAAAATATAAGCTCTAAAGACGTATTTTTTTTTAAATAAATTATAATTTTTAAAATCGTTATTTTAAAAAATATATATAATTAATATTAAAAAGAGGATATAGTAAAAAAAAGTATAATAAAAAAAGGTATAATAAAAGAAAGTATAATAAAAAAAAGTATAATAAAAGAAGGTATAGGAGATTAAAATAGGACGCGGCTTTTATTCTTTAAAAATTTCTAGAATAATAGTAGCTCCGGGTTAGAAGTAGCTACTATAGTAATATAATCACGTACTACCTACTACTTACCTAAACGAGCCTAGTATAGGTGCGGGATACCTAACGTATAGGTGCGGAATACACATACTCCTTTCTATCGCGAATGCGATAACATGGTGCGGGTAATATAAGGTTCTTAGAAACTCTAACATATTTTCCGATGACTTAATCCAGCAACTGATAAATTATCCGCGGAACGCACGCGTATCTTGTTCCCTGGGTTGTAATCATTCCGGGATGAGGGTGCCGTCTTCAAAGCTTGATGCGTCCGAGTTATGAGTGAAGTGTCTACAAGATAAGGAGGTGCAATATACTCCAAAGCCCTTGAGAATTGAGGTAGTCTGAGGCTCGATTAAGCAGTCCCCTAATACCATTTCCTTTGACATAATGAGAGGTCTTGACTTATTGAGAAGGTGGACGAAGGGATGGAAGACAACTGGCAGATGCTGACGTAACCACACCGCGAACAGCGCAAATTCGTCCCTTGGGCCCCTATTTAAGGTTTCATCCTTTTTTTTGAGCTGATCACGGGCACGTGGCGGGTCTGATCGGGTGCTTTGGCGAATCGCAAGCGCCAATTAAGCGAGATGAGATGGGCATCTCGTGCCTGGAATCCCGGGGGAAGGATCGGATGGGATGCACGGTTAGCACCTGAGTCTTGGGGTTGCGCGCGCCCAACGTTCGCGATCCGAATTCCCCATCCTCTCTCTTTTCTTTGCAACCCGCACCACACCACCACAACACCATCGGCGCAAGCTGCAGATCATCGATGACCTCACTCCTTTGAGTCGCATATCGGCCGCATTTGCGGCTGGCCACAATCATTATTGCTACATTACTACATACCAAAGTCACTCATTAGTTTGGAGAGGGGCGTCCGTTGGGACCCCTCCCTACCCACTCTCTTTAACAATGCGTAGCACCGCTCTTTCATCGCTGTCGCAACTATTCCTTCTGCTGATCGCATCTTCGCCGAACCATGTCGTCGCCGACGGCACCGTCTGGGCAACGCCCCACGATAGCTACTCCTCCTCAGTAGGCGTCCTCGGCTGCAAGATCAATACCGATCGCGTCGCCTACTGGCCCGGCTCCGTAGACTGCACCAACCTCTGCATCTCCCTCACCTACGACGACGGCTCCTCCGACGGCAAGCGTACCGTGAAACTCCTCCGAATTGACCAGTCCCAGGGCGCCTACGACGTCAGCTACGATGCCTGGAACTACCTGTACACGGGTAAATCCGCCAAGAAGGCGCCTGTCGCAGGCGGGCCGCTGGCCATGACATACAAGGAGCTGCCGGCGGACGACTGCAAGGAGCTCCTCAAGACCAAAAACAAGAAGCTGCCGCTCAGCGCGTCCAACAGCATGAACTTCCTCGCCAGCTGCCTCGACCAGCCGGACAGCTGGGTGGCTAAGAACTTTGGGCTGTACAATACACTGGATTCGGTCTGCGCATGGGGATACGACGAGGAGTGCGAGCTGGATTGGCCTGCGGCGAACCAGCCCACGTGCAAGCACTCGCTCGGAATGCCGGTAGAGCTGAAAGATGCACCAGTGTATAACGTGCAGTATCCCACAGGGGAGGTTGTCGTCGCGTCCACGGGGGAGAAGGTGTCGAGTCCCGGGGATAGTACCAGCCTTGCGGCGCCATCGCCGACACAGAACGGGGCCCCGAGCAGGGGCATGTTGACATTGTTGATGGCTGGCTCACTAGTATGGACGTGCCTCATGATAAGTTCATGCTAACGTTGATGAAAAGGGCCAGGAAATGCTGTTCATATACCACACGAGATACCATGTAATACCCCCCCATGTCTTACGACAATAATGTCAAATACCACCACCTTACCTTATTCTACTTCACCTTATCCCCGCATGTCACCAATCTCAGCGGGGTCCAGTGGGAATGCGCACGGGACCACCCGCATCGTTAAAGATTGACCGTTGAGCCTCGCCCGAGACAGCTGTCTCTAGGGAAATTAAGAGCATTTCTTTTGCCGTCGTGGGAAATTGCCGATGTCTTGCTCTGAGGATCCTGAGAAGGTACTTTCTTGTCTAATGCATTATATCATCGATCATTCGTCCCCATCAAGGAGCTGGCTGAACCTTGATAGCCCACACAAACTGGGTATTGTCGAAACGATCTCGGCGATGCTACAATATATCGAGTTATGGCGTAATCATGGATGGCTCAAAAGCCTCAGCAGAGCTGAGGTGTTTCTCAAATCTATTCTCGGCCCCTCTCGGCCTGTTTTTGTCTATCGTCTAATGATCCCAGTTTTTTCTCTTGCTTTATTCAGAATTCGCTTGCGCCATGTATGCAATGAAATGGAAGTAATGCTGACATGCTCATGTAAGAGCCACACCGGGAAGAATTACGCTCCTCCTCTAGAGGCCTTCGACTTCTCCCACGTGTCGGAAATGCCGGTGCCATGAGGACAACAAGAAGCAGACCTCTTATTTCGTCTTGAAATAGTCCCGGAACTTTTCGCGAATCTCATCCTCCTCAAACTTCCTCGTATGTCTCCGCAGCATCGTCGCCCGCTCCTCAATCGTCATGCCAATCTGCTCACCAACCGGCACTAGGCACTTTGCTAGGTGCAGGTAGTCCTTCTGAAGCAGCTTGACCGTCACCATGAGATAGTCGATATTGTGGAACACGAGCGCCTTTTCGCGAATATACGTCTTCTTCTGCTGCAAAAAGGACGTGGGGTGGTCACGCCAGTGACGGCGGGGGTTGAGATGGTGCGACGTGTGGTAGCCGTCGTTGTAGCAGTATCGGTTGCTCTGATAAGGTGGTCAGCGGTCAAAACGATCTTCATCCTTGGCAATGTGGGGTCTGTGGAGGGGAGGTCCCCTTGGCGAATGCTTACCGGCACATCAATCAGGGTGATGCTGGAGCGGAAGTCCGAATCCGGCTCGTCGGCATCGACAAAGGCGTGTTGGCCCCAGTTGCCGACCATCAAACCCAATCTCATGAGCGCGAGGGGCCCGAGGAAGACGAAGGTCGTTGCCTTGCTGTGGAGGCAGTACAGGGTGTACAGGAAGGCGTAGTTGCCGAGCTCCCAGAATCCCGTCTTGAGGCCGTTCTTCGTCTGGCCCTTGCGGAAGAAGTACCGCGGCAAGTCAAACCAGACCAGGAAGATGAAGCGTCCGACGTAGTGCAGGAAGTGGAAGATATCGTCACGCTGGTAGCGGATGGTGGACGACAGATCGTGGGGCCCGTTGCCCTCGACGTGGTGGTGCTTCACGTGGTGGTAAAAGTACGTGTTCCAGGTATGGCCCATGAGGGGGTCGGTGATGTAGGGGAACGCGGCGTCGAAGAAGCGCAGGACGGCCCAGTTCTTTGAGAGGATGCCGTTCATGTGGATGTGCTGGTGCATCATGAGGGTGTAGGTGCCGGTGAACCAGAACTGCATGAGCATGTGCGCGACGCCGTGGATGTAGTTGAAGTCGCGGAAGAGCATGATGGCGCTCGGTACTGAGAGGGTGAAGTAGAGGATTAGGTGTGTGAGCATGATGACGTCGGTCTCGTGGCGGACGATTTTGCGCCCCCAGGCGACGTAGGGGACGACGACATTTTGATAGATGACGGCTGGGAGCTTGTGGGGGAGATCGCGCAGGTCGAATGATGAGAAGACGGATGGCTCAAAGTCTTGACTTGTTGCGTCGTTGAGACCTTTCAGCTTGCGGATGTCCTTGGCGTCTCTCTGATTTGAAACTCCGCGGCAGGCTAGATTTCCGGGTCAATTGAGATGCTCATATAGTGAGTGGGAACATGCAGGTGAGTGAGAATGAGGGTGAGAGTGAAAGTGAAAGTGAGAATAAAAGTGAAACCTGGGAGGGCAGAAAAGGAAAAGAAAAGGCTAGCTCACGTTCATCATCCTTTGACTTCTCACCCAAGGATTCCTGACTGGCATACCCCTCGTCGCCGTCGGTGGGAGCGAGATGCTTATCGTTGTAGCGTTCAATGTCGTCGATAAGGTTCTGCAGAACGATAGTATCGTGAACCGTAAGGTCTGGGGCGACGATGAGATTACTCATTGCATGTGGGTTCTGGAAGGAAAAAAATCTCGAATCCCAAATCTCAAAAAACCTCGATGCCAAGACCCCGCACGCGCGATGAGAAGGAGTAAATGCAATTGAGAGAAGCGGAAACGGAAAAGAGAAAGAGGAGAGACTGTCGGTCAAACAATGGAATTTCCCCTCGTCTACTCAACCCATTTGAAGCTGGAGGAAAGGGATTTTTTTAGGGGCTTCAAAACGGGGAAGGGGAATCCAAAAAATAACAAAAAAGTGGGAAGACACGATGCCGTTAAAGGAGGTGACCAGTGCTTTATTACGGGTACCCAATCTCTTCAACCCATGTCGCGTTTCTGTTTCGCTTGCGCTGGGAAACCGGCAGCGTCTCCAGAGGTCACTGACTAACCGCAATGGAAAAAACAGCCCATCTCGTTGTGAAATAGTGCTGGAGGCTGCGTAAGCGGCGGCAACATCATGCGAGCGCCGTATATTTCTTCAATTCTGTTGCCAATACCTTGGGGGCCCATGGTTTATGTCATCCTCCTCTTTCAGTCCCCTTTCAATTGCGCTCGTTCTTGTTATTGTCTCCTCACGTCTCCTCATTCCCCTTTCCACTGGAGACTTTCCGAAGAGAGCTACGGGCTCCGTCCTTTGGAGCTTCTCATTGGACCGAGTTTCGATAGAGCCTCCGTCAATTGGGGTTTTTTGTTCCTTGCCACCTGCGACCCCAAAAACAAAAAAAAGCATGTGCAAGGGCACTCTGAAAACAGCCATTTGCGACACCTTGACAGAGACTCGAGAGACCGTGGTTGCATAGCATACGAAAGTCTGTTTCCCAATGAAAGTCTCATTGATGTATAAACTCAATTGACGGGTATTCCCAATAGGTATTTTCATTCAATACACAACAAAAGGCGGTCAGACATTCTCAGCTCAGTGAGTCCTGTTACCTTAGTGCGGGACTTTTCACCAGTGTCGCGCATTTCTCACTTCAAGTGTCGCGTAATACCACCAAAGCGCAAGCAAGGAGCTTCCAGAGATGATAATTCCCAATGGTTGAACCAACAACTGGAGCCAAGATCGGCAAAATTTCCCATCTGATTTCCCGTTTTCTTCAGCCTCTTCAGCCAACGGGCTGCATGCCAGCTTTACTCTCCTTTTCCTGCATGCGCAATCACAAATTGCCTTGCTCGAACCCCTGCTAACCCCAATTCTAGAACGTCACTGGGCGCTAGCAAGCAGCCGGGGGGATGAAAGCTTGCGTTGACAGCATGGGTGGGTACTTTTGGACCCTGAATCGATACCCTGGAGCGGGCAGTGAAGGTGAAACAGGTAAATTGCATACTGTGCCAATCGAACTTGTGGGAACATGCATCGAAAGCGAGAATGTGCTCAAAGATAACCTGATCACCAGATGGTCTACGGATACGTAGTCACAGACAGCCATCGGTGAAGGAGACGAGTATTGGACGTCCTTTGGATGTCGACAGCTGTACGTCGTATCTTGATACCTCACGAGATGAAAGTTGTTGGGCCAATTGGAACGCTGCCCTTTGGCGTTCGAACCTTGATGTTTAAGCTTGTCCCTGCCGAAGCGCCCCGACCATCGAATTCACTATCTCCGAGATTGAACTTGGGCACGACGCGGCTCCAGCACCTTTTTGGTGCTCGCCCACCGGCCCGGCTCGTAATTACGCGGGCCGATGCACTCGCCAGGATAAACTTTCCACCGCTAAGCATCCTCGGAACACGCAATGGGAGTAGAGTGGTCCCTTCAAAAGTTGTGCACCAGAGAAAAGGTGTCAACCATGCTGGTAGCAACGAGTGCTGGATGGTGTCAATGTACATATTCTCCAGTTGTTCTCAGGTGCTTTTTGGTTGGTTTTCTACTATGAGATCAGAGCCAAAACAGAAATGGGCCATCGTGTGATTCGCTATTACCCCTGATATGAGTACGTACACATATCTCAACGCCAGTGCACCTATCGCTCGATGGATAATATTTGAATCCATCATCACAGGTGGTCTCTTGGGAGACCATGCAAATGCCTAAGTAGGATCTTAGACTACTTACTCATGCACAGCCTTCTATCCAGATTTCTCTTGCCGAATTTGTATGGTCGCCCTTGTTACCCCCGTTGCCACAATACGTCGGACCAGACTAGCCCAGATGGACGGATTATCGTCATGTGGATTCTGGATGAGGCCTTCTCCTGTCTGTTAACGCAAAAAGTCCTTCTCGAGCTTCCCGACGACGATGCTGCTGGCGTATACCCGAGCTGTCCCTGAGCAAGGATGACCTAGATGGCGATGTTGACGGTACGGTCTAAGCGACACTTCAAATGCGAGAGTTCATGAGTAAGGTAGATTCAATACAACACCAAAAAAGTCCTAAGGGCCTGGATATGGGGGAGGGTCTTGATACCAAAAGGGGCTTTCACACGGACTACCGATGTAGAAAGTTGAGAACGCGTATTGTGAAGGCTATCTAACACCGTGGAGTCAAAAGCGCTTGTGCGTCTCAAGACCCAAATTATATGGTATAGTCTATGCACGAATAACTCAACCTTGGCCTACGCTCGAGTCAGATACTTAGTCACAGGTTTTCATGAAGGGCCCAAACCTCATTGTTTTGTAGTATTTAGCTACATTAGTATAGTCTGCTGATGGATTGGGTAATAGCGCAGATGGCTTTTGTCACCCAGTTATCAGATATTACGAGTGCTTTACTAGGATCATAAGAGTTTGCTGTTGGAGCAAACAAAACAGTGGTCTACCATGTTGAGAAAGAGACCAGTCTCACCTCTGAGCGAGGAAGAAGCGAATCACCAAGCAGTAAGAACTCAAGACCGCATACGGCGCATAACAGTCTTTGTTCCCACGATCCAATGTGTTACACAGATTCCAAGGATAGCAGGCCGGTCCTATATCCATCGGCTTTCACCCACTGCTCCCAATATCCCTTTTCGGAATATTTGGTGCTCCCTATTTAGGACTACTTACAGGTTTCGAGATGAATAGGGGTGACAGAAACGCACTGAGAGCCTCATCTCCGACTATCGGGCCGCAGAAAGGCAACCACTAGTTTCATGACTTGGTACGCTCCTCAATCTGGGCAGCCTCGATATTTGCCTCGTATTTCTCGTCGGTGATGGAGGGAGACCTGGCTCGGCCAGGGGCTACCACTGCCCTGCCTCTCATCTGAGCCCACACTGTCTTGTGGGTAGGTTGCATGAAAAGAGCGTCCATGTCCTCAAGAGTCAGGCCTGGTCATATCTTGATTAGCAATCTATAAGCTTCCAGATGACGAATAAGTCAACATACCCTTAGTCTCTGGCACAAAGAAGAATGCCCAAATACCCATGAGCATCAAGATACTGCTAAAGAAGAAGTATGCGCCATATCCTAGGTCGGAGATCATGTATGGTGTGGAGCGAGCGATGATGAAGCTTCCGAGCCAGGTTGTGGCGGTTGTGATGGAGACGGCCAGCATTCTGATTTCCAGTGTCTGCACTTCAGAAGCGTAAAGCCAAGTGATTCCTTGCCACGTTGCGCAGATGATGACCTATGGTAATAGTTCAGTGTTGTTGCTACGAATTGGGCACATCCCAATGCAAAGGCAGCTTACTCCGTTAATGTAGACACAAGCCATGGCGAGATAGCCCCAGCCGTCTCGGGTGACTTGGCCTGCAGCGGCAGCTGTAGCAGGGTCTGCTTTCTACACACAGTGTCAATACGGAAGCGAAACGAGTCGTCTTGCTCCAATTTCTTGTCTTGATACAGAACAGGTAGCAAGGAATCTTACCATGACATATCCTCCAATGTACCACATCGGAATGCAGCCAAGTGCAGATCCCCACAACAGTCCCTTTCGTCGACCGACTCTCTCAGCAACCCAGAAGGTGAAGAGGAACATTCCAAAGGTCTTTGCGATACCGTAGAAACCAGTAGAAAAAAGCTTCGTGGATGTCCCAGTTATTCCAAGACTTTCAAAAATTCTGGGCGCGTAGTATGTGATGATATTCACTCCTAGGTCTGATTTAGACATCGTAGTTGAGAAAAGGGGTCATAGATATCCTACGCACCAGTGAAACTCTGAAGGAACATGAGTGCCATGCCCAAGCCCATGCGGTTTCGAATACCCTTTTGGAAAAGCTTTTGGAACATTTGCTTCTTTGTCATGCGTTGAGATGTACGCTGTTCGACCTGAGTGCGTATATCGTTCATCTCACGGCGAATGTACTCGTGATCTGCTGGCAGACCACGGATTTGGGTCAAAATTCTTTCTGCAGAGTCAAAATGGTCTCCACGAGCAAGCCAACGGGGAGACTCTGGGCACCAGATCATGCCTAGCGCAAGTCCCAAGCCCGGCACTAGCTGAATTCCGAGGGGTACGATCCACTGGGCCCTTGAGTTGACATCAATCGTCCTGTCAGTAGCATACTAGGATCTTCACGTCAGATCTTCGACTCAAAAATCTGAGAACATCAAGATGGGTGTACTTACATTGATCCAGAAGCCCAGCATACCACCTCCCTGAGAGGCGATTTCGAAGATGCCGACCAGTCGACCACGGATCGAAGGCGGGGCCGTCTCGGCGATGTAAACGGGGACAGTCAACGATGATGCCCCGATTCCCAAACCAGCAATGGCACGGCCTGCGTAGATTAAGTTCAGGTTTCCGCTGGCTGCAGTCATAAGAGTGCCACCGATGAGAAAGACGGTTCCGGCGAGCATGACTGTCTTCCTGCGACCGAATTTCTCGGCGATGGGGAACGTGAATAGGGCACCAAAGAAGCAACCAGCCTAGAAAATCCATTCAGTCACGAAACTATTCATGTATAGTTCTTGTCAACAAGCATACCTGAAACGTCGAGACGATGTTGCCCTGGATGGTGTCGCGGGTCGTCGAACTAACCTCGTCCAGGTGAAAATCACGCCGGAATGAGTCCAGTGCCATTGTTCCTCCAATGACTGCAGTATCATAGCCCACTGAAAGAGTGAGTTAGCAAGTGATCTTTAAGGAGGTCATACTAACGAACTGCGGTCAACCAGAGATCTCCCTGCTCGCTGACTGACACGGATTGACATGGTGCGGTGCACCCAGAAATGTCACACTAAACTCTCGAAGACGTGGTGTATGTCAAGTGCCCCTTCATCTAGAGAGAGGCAAAAGTTGATCCAGAAACATGAGAGAACCACGTACTAGCCAAAGCTGACATGCTCGCGACGAGGGCGATCAAGTGAATGCGCCAGTTTCGCACCTCTGGGGGATCAAGCGTCCCGGACGCGTGGGTGCTGAAGAAGCCCATATTGGGCTTTCAGATTCAAGAGCCTGATGGAAAGAGTAAGACCAAGATGGAGAGACCGTATCACAACACTGCGGAGGGATAGAGGAACAACCTGGAAATTGTGTGAGATAGAGATAGGACCCGGCAGACCAGTTCATCGTGGAGACAAAGCGGGGAGGCAAGCTTTATCTAGGCCGCCATGACGTTCCACCCTACAATAAGCTTGAACTGCCTTCCATCGAATGGAAAGCCCGTGTTTGGAACAGCTTCGTGGAACGGTCGAGGATCGGCGGTGTTTACCCCGCGACACCCCCATGGGGAAAAACTGGGTGGCAGTCGTTAAAACTTGCCCGGGACCCGTAACGAAGAGTCGGGTTTGTGGAGGGGGCAACAAAAGAACTTCATCCTCACGGTGCAACCAACCATTTGGCAGTGATGAATGTGATCGCATCTTGCCCCTGCACAATTGGACAGACTGGGCAGCAAACACTTGGCGTCAGCAGATGTGTGGAGTAGCCAAGAAAGGCTCCAAAGAGGGGGTAAGAGAAAGCACAAAACGAACATGTCTCTTCACATCATTTGGCTGACTTTGATATCTCTCAACCAAAATCAGAGCTTTTGTCGCCATTTATCGTAACCAAACGTAAGTGTGCCAAGGTCGTTTCCTCCGTTACATTCACTTACACAGCCCACTTACTATATGCATGAACCACACGAGGATGAGGGGTAACACCATCCAAGATCCTGAATCCAACAAAGACATCAGAAAGAGGCACGATGGATTGCAATACTACTCGGTGGCCCTGGTTTTAATAAATAGCACTTATGTTATATTTAGACCCCGATTCTTGACGATCGAAGTTGAACGTCACGGATTTCGATGACCTTTTCTACGAACTTCCCTCTTTTAGTGTTAGCGAACTAAACATTCACCCACTTTTACGTGTCTGGTTTCAACTCAAAAAGGGGATATGACTTCGCGAAAAATCCCACACGAGATAAGGTTTTATGTGAAAGGAAGAAAAATAAAAAGCCTAGCTGAGCTATACGTATTAATATCCCTATTATAGGGTAGTTAGTTTGAACCGTAGGTTAACAAAGAGATTAATTAAACTATATAAATTTCTATATAAGTATAAAAAAGAGGTTCTAACCGTAGGTTAAGCTAGTTATAATAATTATAAATAGGGCCCTTAATTAGCCCCTATATAGTTAGCTATATACTATAATTAAATTAAACTTCTAATTTAATACTAATTTTCTTTTTTTTTTATTAATTTACTTATTATAATTAAAGATATAATTTAACTTCGGTCCCTTTTATTAAGTTATTTTTTTTTCCTCCTTTTTTTTATTCTTTTTATATAACCTATCCCTCTATTTATATATTAACTTTTTTATTACTTACGAATTACTCTAACCCCTTATTAAGTATTACTTTTATAAAAGCGTTAGCGAGGTTATTATTATTATTAATCTAACGGATTTTAAAGATCTCGCGCTTTTTATATAATTATTTAAGGGCTATAATATTAATTATAAGCCTCTTTTTTTTCGTCGTTTTTAATTTAACGAGGTATTCGTATAGTAAATAAGAATTAATATAAATAACTATTAGGATTAGTAAAAAGTTAAGTTAATTAGTAATCCTCTTTAGTATTATTAAAATTATATAAGTAAAGTTAATACTATTAATTATATTATAAACTTTTAATACTAATATACTTCTTATTACTTACTTATTTTTAGTTAATAAGTAATAAATAATATTATTATATATAGTAAATTCGCTCTTATTTATACTCTTATTAACTAGGATAATAATATACTCTAATTACAAAATAAAGTCGTTATTATTTATAAATAACTTATTAATAAAGACGTAGAGTTTATTAATAACGAGGTTAATTAAGTAATAAACGAGGCCTTAATTAAGATTCGTTTATTATTATTTAAGCTATTTATTAAGTACTTCGACGTTTTATTTATTTAGTTCTATAGCCTATACTATTCTAATATAATTAAAAGTTACTTGAAGCTAGTATATATTTATAATATATACCTTTTATATAAACTTAGCTTTATATTACTTCTTAATATTAATTACGTTCGGGTTAATAAGGGTAATTTTCTTACCCTACCCCTTTTATTAAAAAATAACGGTTTCTTTTTTAATTATAAAAATCCTATTATTAAATACTAATAAGTTATTTATTATAAGGACCTCTTTTAGCTTTATTATAAAGCCCGCTTTCTAAAGCTCCTTATCCTCTTTTTTTATAAAATTAATATTAAATAGGCCTAATATATTATTAGTTTATATTTTAATAATCCTAAATTAGTTACTTTTATACTTAGAGATTAGTAAGTATAAGTCGTATATAGATATAATTATTAATAATTAATTAATATAAAAATCGTAGTATATAGCTTATTAATAAATACCCAATTCTACGAGCCTATATAGTAATTTAAGTACTTCGATAATTATACTTTTTAAGTACTTACTAGCTATTTCTTTTAATAAGTAAGCTAGGATTTTTTTTATAAGCCCTATAGCTAATTAAATATAGGCCTAAGTAATATCACAGCTCTAAATCTTATATCCCTTTTTTTATAACAATACTATTAGTACTATTATTAATTATTAACTATAGTACTATACTATAAGTAATTAAGTAAGTAGCGTTACTTTTTTAATATTACCGTACCCCTAAATTATATACCTAGATTTCTTATATAGTTAGGGTAATTTTTTTTTTTAATTTTATATACTATTTACGATTTAAACATACGGAGACTTTTATATTTCTTAGGGTTATAGAGGATAAATTAATAAACCCCTCGATTACGTAAAGTATTTATTTTAATAAGATCTAATCCCTTATATAGCTTTTTAATAGTTATAATAATACCTTCTTTACGTAGTTTAACTACTAGCTCGAAATCGGCTTTCTTTTTTATTATATAATAAGTATTAAATACTTCGTTATTAATAATAAATTATCGCGTTAGGGCTTATTATTATATTCTTTTATAATATCTTACTAATAGTATTAGTACCCTTTTAGTAATTTCCTCTTCTTTATCGTTTATTAGTATTATTATAACGATTTTATTAAAAATAATTTCTTATACCTTTACTACGGGTTATACTATTTCCCTTAGCTTTTTTTTTTTTTATATAAATTAGAAATTGTTTTAATAAGATCTATATAATATAGTTTAATTACTATAATTAATATTTTAAATAGCTAGTTATAATCTTTCGTAACTACGTAAGACTGCTTATTAATAAAAATTAATTTATATAGCCTAGCTTATTACTAAGTAACTTCGTGCTATATTTATATATTTAAATTTAGGGGTATATCTAAATTAGCCCCTATATTAAGCCTATTATATATAGTAATTATTTTATTAACTTACTTTTTTATACTTACTTCGCGCAGTACTTATATTATTTTTTTAACTACTTAGGCTCGTTAGCTTATATTTAGTAATAATAGCGAGGCTAAGGTCGTTTTTAAATATACTCTAAATATTAATAGCGTCGGTATAAGCCTATTAGGCCCTATAGTATTATTATAGTACTTAAGTACTATTTAGAGGTATTCGTTATTAATAAAATTAGGATTTTTCTTTTTAATAATTCTAAACGCCCTTTTTAATTATTAGTATACCCTTTTTACTTTTCTAATACTATAGTAAGCTTTTATAGGCACGACTTTTAGTTATATATTATAAACTATTATATTTTCCCTAAATTTTATTAATTTAAAACTCGTATTAATATTAGTTTTAATACCGTTTAGTAATCCTTAGTATATTTTAATTTAGTATTTTTATAGGGCTACTTATATTATTTTTATTTATAAATCCTATAAGAATTACCCTATTTAAAATAATATAGCCTCGTTAATTATATATAGGACTAGTTAACTATTTAAATATAAAATATCGACGACGATTTCTTAATTAAAGTTAAGCTTATTACGTAATTTGAATTTGAATTTGCGTGGGCTCTGTGTATTTATTTAATATTAGTAGTATATTTTTATTAACTATTCTAGTGCCCCTATTTTAATATTATTATTATTTAATTATTTTAAGAGGCTATATAGCCTCGTAACCGATAAGTACCTAAATCTTTAGTATAGTTATCTAAGCTTATTTTTTATTAAATAATTAATTAACTTTATATTATTAAGAAGCTTTATAAATATATACCCCTATTATTATTTAACTATCTCAAAATACTTATTACTAAAGATTCTATTCCTCGTATTATTAAATATAATACTTAGTCAATCTATATTTTTTAAATATAGGAGGAATAGGGTATTAATAAGTAAAATATAAAAAGTTATTATTCTAAAGTACGTTTTTACTTCTACTATACCTAGGGTAACGATTTCTTTACCTAGGCTAAAGCTAATTTTTATAATACTTATTATTAATATATTAAGCGTTATTAGCGCGATTTTTTATAGCGCTTAGAATTACCCCTTTCCTCTTATTAACTATTATAATGCCCTAGTATTTAGAATAATTTTATAGAAATTATTTAAGCCGTACTTTTTATTTACGTAAAATGCCTATATAAGCTTAGTATTTAAGTAATTTAAGTAGTATAAAAAGGGCCCCTTTAGCTACCCTTAGAATTACTTAGTACCGTATTTCTTTTTTTTAAATATTAAGAGACTAAAATTCTATACTATTAAATTCGTCCTTTTATTTACTTTTATATCCGTTATTTAAAAGACTTTCCCTTATTATCCGTAAATAAAAGCCTACTTATTTAGAACTTTTATTACTTTTTATTTATTTAGCCTCGTATATCCTCTAAATATTAACGGGGTAAAAAAGGAGTAGTTAATATTATCGATTTTATTATAATTTAATTCGTTAATATAGGGGGCAAGATCTTCTTTATTTTCCGAATTTTTTATAAGAGGAGGATATTCTAAGTTATTATTATAATTACTATTACTAAGTTCTATACCCCTAGATCTATTTTTATATATAATAAAGAATTAGCTAAACTAATAAGGGCTAGTTTTACTATTTATTACCCTTAACTTTTTATACTATTTATATAATTTAATACGCTCTTTTTTAAAATAGTTACTTAATTAATATCTATCTTTTTTATAAATAAAGTATTACTTCTTTTATTACCCTACTCGCAAGTTAAATTTCTACTTATTTAACGGATCTAGGCCTCCTTATTAATAATTACTATACCTAGTTTCTTTTTTTTTTTTATTATATATCCGGTTAACTTAATATTATTAATAAGGGCCGTTATATACTTATAAATATATTTAGTATAGTATTTTTATTTTAATATTAAAGCTAGATCTTAGCCTTAAGTAGAGCGTCTTATAGTTTTTAAGTACTTAATATAAGGTTATTTTTACCTCTAGTACGTACTAAATTATAATATAAAAATATCTAACTTTTTATTTATTAATCCCCTTATTTAGCTAGGTTTTTATTAGCTTATTAATTTAATTAATAAGCTCTTTAAGGATTTTTATTTATAATTTACCCTCCTTTATCTTAGTTATAAATATAAAAGAAATTATTTATAGCTTAAATAAGAGCTCTAGATTCTTATTATAAGTTTTAAAATAACTTTGGATTATATTAATAATATTAAAAAAGTTATTCTAATCGAGATTATATATTACTTTATAATAATAATTAAAAACTTTACTTATAAGTACGATATTAATTACTAAATAGTACTAATATTCCCTAATCCCGACTTTTTTATAATAGTTATAAAATATTATTAAGGTTTTTTATAAAACCTCGTACTTCCTCTTAGAGTATAATTTCTTTTTTAAAAAGATCTTTTTAAAATTCGTAAATTACCTCGTATTTATTATTATATTTTTAATATTTATATATAATCCCTACGTTATTATATATTATTAATAACTTTAAGTCGTCTATTTCTTTTTTTATTAACCGATCGGTGCTAAATTTTATATTAGTAATAGTAATAAGCTATAGATTAAAATAAGTAGAATTATTAATTATCGTACGTTTAGTACTATATTTTATTTCTATATATCCTTTTATAATAATAAATTACTATTAATAATTATAAAAAGGAAATTTAGGTCGTTTACCCTTTTTTTAAACTTATTAAAGCGATTATACGCTTTATTAACTTATACCTAGTTTTATAATACGAATTCCTTTTTTATAATCGTTATTATTAGGATTTTATATAGTTCTTATAATTATAATTATACTAATAATACCCCTTACTTATAGAGGAATTTATTAATTATTTTTATAATTCCTAGGCTTATGTTTATAAACTATTTATTTAGCTAATAACTAAGGTCGTTTATAATTTTATAAAATAGGGGTTACCCCTATAGCCCCTTTTTTTTATAAACCTTAGTTAAATAAATTAATATTACGTTAATTTACTTATTATTAGGCTAATCCGTAATTTTATATATCTACGTCTTTTAATAATCTAAGTTAATATTTACTTACTTATAAGGGATTAGGATTCTATTTAGGATTAGGTTTTTTCTTTTTCTTTTTTACCTTAACTTATTAAGGGTTATACTTTAGTTTATACTTATATTAGTAGTCGTTAGTATATTTAATTTTAATAAGGATATACTTAATTTGCGCGCTAGTTATAGTAAATCCGTGCTTTTATTACTTAACGAATTTATTAAAATCTAAGTAATTCCCACTTCCTCTCGCTACCTCACTACTACTCTCGTTTTTATTATTTTTAATAATTATTATTACTTTTTTAAATTACTAACTATTATACTTACTAAGATCTTCTTTTTTATTTAATATAAAAAGGTAGGTTTTAATAATTCCTTTTTTAATAATAGTAGTAGACGTTTATATTACTATAAGAAGATATAATAATTAGTCTTAGGATCTTTATTAATTACTAATTTTCTATTATTTTATACTTTTTTAACCTCCTAAGCCTCGTACTCTCTATAACCTCTAAATTACTTCTTTTTTTAACTTACCTCTTCTAGGGTAGTATTTTAAAAAAATAATTAGAAAAAAATACTAGCTAGCTTATAAAAGAGCCGGATAGGTAGTTAAGTATAGTTAGCGAAGTTAAGCCCTCTTTTTTATAAAATTGAGGACTTAAAGGACTTATTAAAAATACTTATTACTTCGTCGCTCGTATTAAATAGGGTTAATTACTTTAAAAACTTTTTCTCTAGTTACTTCTTAGTACCCTATTTTATATTTTTTAAGTAGTTTTTTTTATAACTTAATTATTATTAAATAATTATTACTTACTAATAATTCTTTTTATTACTTAGTTAATTTTTTAAAATTAGTAATTTTACGTTAAGAACTAGTATAAAAAAAAAGCTCTTTAATAGCCCTCTAGAGAATTCTTTTTTTTTTTTAAATCCTTATTTTTTTAGCCTTTTTTTAAATTAATTATAACTTTAATAAGAGGTTATAAGATTATTTTAGGGTAGCCGCCTTTTTCTTAAGTTAATTTTTAAAATCTATAATATTCTTAGTTCGATATTATTAAGATTTCTAAATCCCTTCTTTTCTTATAAAACCGTCCTTTATATTATATTCTAAAATAATACTTAAGAGGTAGTTAAAAGAGCTCTAAAGAAGTTATTTAAATTATAAGCTTATAGTTATATTTATAAAATCTTTATAATAATAAACCTTTTTATATATTATAAATCTCTTAGCTTTATAATTTTTATAAAATTACTTTTATTACTAAGTAAGAATATTTATATTTAGAGATCTTTTTTTTTAATTACGTAGTACTCTTTTATACTATACTATTAAGCTCGTTTATTATACTAATTAGTTATATAAGTAGTTATTACGTAAGTATTTCTTTTTACCAATCTAGCTAATTAATTTCTAATTACGGGCCGGCTATAGGAAAGTTATTTAGTAAAAAAGCTACTTAAAATAATAATAAAAAACTAGTTACTTAAGTAGTTTTATTAATTAACGTAGTTTAACGTAATAAATATTAACCTCTTATAAATAATAAAGGGCTATAATTACTTAATTCCGTATAATATTTAAGAATTACCTCCTTTTTTATTTATTTTTATAAAAGTAATTAATATAAATCTCTTATTTTATATAATATTAAGAAGTCGTCTTTTTTATATAATAAAATACCTTACTAATTTATAATAATAAAATTTAATTACTAATTAGTATTAATATCCCTATTATAAAGTAGTTAGTTCGAACCGTAAGTTAATAAAAAAATTAATTAAACTATATAAATTTTTATATAGGTATAAAAAGGAGGTTCTAACCGTAGGTTAGGCTAGCTATGATAATCGTAAATAGGGCCCCTAATTGGCCCCTGCGCAGTTGGCCATATGCTGCGGTCGAATTGGACTTCCAATCCGATAATACGCTAGTTGAAAAGGAATGCCGAGACGAAAATAAACGGGGAGAATCGGACGCAGTAAGTCGAATGTGCATCCAAGTTGATATAATGATCTGGAACCCGACGTATAAAAACCGAGAGCAACCTCAGGTCCCAAAGAACCGGAAGGTGCAAAATGGCATTTCTTCTCTGGAGTTGGATCAAGGTGTGGGTGACAAGCCATGACGGGACCGGGGTGATTCCCCAGTCTGGCAGTTCATCTGTACCCGGCGCGGGTCTGGATCTGCCCCCAACCTCCTCATCGGTAGTCAAGTTTGAGTTCCGAGACCACGCGAGCCGCTGCGCTGTCACGAAGCGGCTCCATCAGGAACCTCTCATTACCCCCGAAGACCTCGGCGGAACATCCCAAAACTGATAGTGGCTTCTTGGTTCTGGCTTGGCTCCTGTCTATCTCGTATGCGCCACGTCGCCTCAGATCTCGTTGGCATGCAGGGCTGTTTCTGCGGCGGAGATGCTCTTCGGGCTCCCAATATCCACAGCTTTCATGTCTATCTAACCATGAATAAATCCCCAGCAGGGCTCATGTGATGTTACGGTGCATGCAAAGAGACTCTCCGCATTGATGGGAATCTATAAAATTTCAATCGCTGGCGCCGAATCATTTCACCACCGCTGAACTTGATACGTGGCATCGTCTACTTTTGAACATCGGTTATACCTTCCAAACTGCTGGATATCATACAATTCCACATTTTTAGCTGTGCTCAGCCACCCCCGGCCTGGGGTCTGGGAAGCTAGTGATGGAGGACTGCACGACTTGGCGCGGAATCTTCACCGGTCACGGGGGTGCTTTTCTGTCGGTTGAATAAGTCAAAAGACCCCCTTCTGGCCCACCCCCCCTTTTGGCCCACCCTTTTACCCCCTTTTACACCAAATGTTCTACTTCTTATTATACGTCTAATAAATCCACTTTTATATATTTATTTATTATATTTACTATATAGGTAGTAAAATAAGTATTATTTATATAAAAAAATACTATACTACGTAATATTAAGTATAAAAGTAGTTATAGTAACTCAAAGCTAAAGTTAGAGAAATGTTAGTGTTTATATACA